>JAVTVY010021724.1:0-86717 GCA_036873755.1 Hanleya hanleyi
ACTTCCTGACTACTTGACAAAGAAGTTGATACTCACCTGGGGAGTGATTACCATTTCAGAAGGGACATACATGCATTGGGCAGCTGTACAGTTTCCGGTATGCGACGAACCGTCCGATCCCTGAAATTCCCTATTGTGGGGGTGATCTGTCCCATACAATCCTCACGTACGAGAAACTGCCACGCAAATTCCCTATTTGTGGTGGTCTGTCTCACGCCCTCCCCATATACGTAAATTCCTCATTTGTGGGAATTTTGGGGGGTGATATGTCCCAAACCATCCCGCGTTCGAGTAACAGTCCTGCAAATTCCTCAGTTGTGGGGATAAGGTGGAGCGGTCTGCCCCAAACCTACAGCGCATGGGAATTACAACCCCTCACATCTCTCATTTGTGGCGCTATTGTAGGGGGGTCTGCCCCATACCACCCCACGTATGAGCAACAGCTCCGTAAATTTCACATTTGTCGGGATATTGTGGAGCGGTCTGGTTGATTCCTACCCCATGTGCGAATAACTACCCTACAAATTCCGCATTTGTCGGGATAATGTGGGGTGGTCTGTCCCACACTATCCTCACATCTGAAAAAACAATGTGGGGTCATTCCCCACCCGGGTTCCCCATAATCATCCCCACATGTTTGGAGTCCGCGTGGTTGAAGTAATATTCTTTACAAGATCCCTCCTAGCATGCCCCACACAATCCCCATATATTCTCCAGCATATTGTTTTGTAAGGGGACGTAGGAAGGAAGAGGATATGTCGAACTTTATTAAAGGTGAAATGCAAAGGTTTTCATATTTCCCTATTTATATTCTTTGCGGGCTAGTTAATGATGGAAATATCAGTCCAAATACTCTGTTTGGTTATATTTTAAGTATTTTATCTCCTGGTAGCTTTTGAAAAGTGCTTCAAAATCGGCATCTCAAGCCCGACCGATTTCAGAAATGAAATCCGCATCGCTTATCTGCCCTTGTTTGACGTTCGTTTGTGACGTCACATCAGACCATGTGGCCGAGCATCAATACTGTTAACGTTCAGTCTTTGGGCGGTTGGTCTGACGTGACGTCACAATCAAGGAAAGATAAGCGATGACGTTTTGCAAATCTGAATTCAGCTGTGCTAGGGGTATCAACTTTTAAAAAGATTCTAGCAGACAAGATAATTCAAATTAAACCAAGTGAAGTAGATAGACTGGTATTTATATCATTATTCAACCTATATAAAATGTGAAAAGGAGAATCTAAATACCTTTGCATTTCACCTTTAAGTTCAGATCGTAACACGATTTTGAGCTCATATGATGATGCGATCTGCATTGTATTAGTGCATGTCTTGCTGATTAAGTCGCATGGAATGCAGACCCATTCTCAAGATACTGATCATGAATCTCTGAAAACGGCAAAACAACACCATGTACCCGTTTTATCCTAACCAGGATTTCTTTGTGTGAAAAACAAGGGAAGCTTGATTGAAAATTCATTTCCACGGCCGTGACAAAAACCCTAAAAGTTCCAATAAGCGAACAGTTACGCCCACGATCCTTGCTACTTTCATCTTTCTTCATTCTTCATGCTTCGGCAAGTTCAGTTAATCGGAAAGAAAAATCATCAAAGGCACAAAAGGCAGTCTTTGCCAAGATGTAGAATTAATCAAAATATTGAACTCTATCTATGAGAATCGCATTTGTTCTATCCCTTATAATTATTTATCGCCTAAAACAGGTTTATAAGCATGTTTAGCAGGTCTGAAGAAATCAACTCAACGCTATAGACTTGCTTTGCGTGTATCAAATCTATATATCATACACGTCTGTATATGGGTTGAACGATACCGCATAGACGGTATGATTTAGTAGGCATTCGATATTGACAATGTGAGCAGTGTTGATAGACATCAATAACTTGGAAGTATCTCCTGAAGGACTGTCTGGCATTTGGCTCGATCTGATCGTGTCAAATCTTGCTTCGCCATGGGGTTTTAGAATAAAAATCTGAGTCTTGGGGCCAGTGAAATTATAACCCTCTGGTCGTTAGAAGACAGCTGAGTGTGGTATAGAGTGGGCGGCTGATAAAAATCATTAAGTGTAGTTCAGGAATGGCTAGGCTTGGAGACAGCCTATTAAAAGTTTGCCCGATGGAAGCGAACTGTCGGTGGATTAACAAGCATTATATTCCCATGTTTTTATTGCAGATGTTCATGCGAGTCACGTTGCATTAATACCGATAGACCAATATCAAAATATAATATACTGCATGATAGCATAATATGAGCATAGCGTGCAAGATCTATGGCGTTATGTTTCGTAACTTGTGTCTAATTCCGCTTAACCGGGAGCTATGAGCCGTATGAATCCATGGACTTCAAGGTCCTTATGGTGTCGAAATGAACACCACAAGCAAAGCGTGGCTATAATACAGATAACAACTTTACAACGAAAATCATACGAATTCTACGAAAGCCGAGAGGGGACATCTGACTTCCGACTTCTGACCTCTGACTTCCGACTTCAGACCTCGGATTTTTTTTCTTTTATAATGCATTACATCTCAAACTATGAAGCATGGAATAACACAATACCATTATTAGGGCATATTGTGCTTAAAAACCTGCTTGCATGTACTTATAATAATCAGATAACCATTGAAGTTTATCTTGAGCTATGTTCTGATTATTAAAATGCGATAACTTCTAATGTAAATCGAAATACCCTATGTCACAAGTCAAAGGCGTCTCAATTACATAATATAATTGCACAAATTGATACATTACGAATAATCACATTTAATGCGCCCTTTCCACATTAATCGTTGGACAATGCTGTCTTGTCCCAGTGGCGGCGAAAGGTGCACAGCACGTGGACCACCGCGTGATCTCCGGTTCGTTCTCATGATCCCTCCATTATGTTTATAACATGGAGCGGGTTTTTCATGTATTGATAACTGATGTAAATATGATAATATGAATGGATCAAATATCCCAATAAAGGACTAATAAGCTTACATTTATGATAATTTTGACAACTTCAGGTCGAAAATATACCAGTCATTATCCATTAAAATATATTCTGGGTTAACCCTATCTGGCCTGTGCTTTTTGGGATCTGTCCAGGGGGCGCGGAGGGGGCATTTCACCCCCCCCCCCCCACACTCCGTAAATATTTTTAAAAAATGTGGTAAGGTAATGTACCTAATGCCACAGATAAATACGACTCAATTACATAAAATAATTGCACAATTCTATTCAACAGATCACAATTACTTCCAAAGCATTATCGAATAATATAGTATGATAATTTACGCATCAATGCGACAAGGAGATGTCATTATATTTATCGATTATTCAAATATTATTTACGATTTTCTGCTTTCTTAGGACACACAAAATAACTAAACCTAATTTTGTCAAGCCCAAGCCAAATCATATCATAAGATCGTACCATTACTCCCAAATATAATTAACAAATAAGATAAATATTGTTTGTATCAAGGCATTTTAGTTCTCTCTCCTCCCTTCTCCAAAACTTGATTATTTTGATTCTGACTTCCGACTCCCGACTTTCGACTTTCGACTTCTGACTTCCGACTTCCGACTTCTGACTTCTGACTTCCGACTTCAGAATTTTGTACATCCATTCACCCCTTGCAACTTTACCTTTACATACATGATAATAATACCTATATTTCCGTCTGTGACTTTGTGCTTTGATCTTTCTGATTACTAGTATCGGCAATTTAAAAGGGAACCCCAATGTTCTAGGTCCAGTTTTAGGCCACGGTTACAGAGACATTGGGTTTGAAGTTTAAATCTGCTATTGATGGAATTTATTGCAAATGATATTTGGTGATGTCACCAAATGAACTCAAGATAATGAGCTAGATTATACTGGAATTGTCACTAAGCTATAAGTCTAATCTATTTCTTTGTAATATTGCTTATTTATAGCATCATGAAAACTAGTTCCAAAAAGTTCTAAGTATTTATAGAAATACGGTTCTCATATCAACAGCTTACAAAGGGCTTTATTTTGGAAATTGCACGGGTTATGATATCTTATTAACGAATATGGAGTAACAAAGGTCTATGCGTTTCATATTTATTAAAAATTCATATCAACTAATACACCAGACCTCCTTGCACAAGTTAATGGACTGCAAAGGTATCAGAATCCTAAATATCCGTATTTGTCTATCTAATTAACTCACCAATGCCTCAAATATTCAAATTTTTAACAGTCCCAGAAAGCTTCTCATGAACCTGGGGAAATATTTTCATGCAAAAAAATGCAAAAAAATAAATAAATCAGAACTATGGGGCAATTTCAGAAATATTTGGCAACAAAATATCTCCCCCACAGAAGTTGTAATTTTCCATTAATTATCCAGAGTTTTGGAGAAGAGAGGGGAGAGAACTAAAATGTCTAACTTGATACAAACAATATTTATATTATTTGTTAATTATATTTGGGAGTAATGGTACTATCTTATGATATGATTTGGCTTGGGCTTGACACAATTAGGTTTAATTTTTTTAGTGTCCCAGAATCTAGCAGAAAATCGTAATTAATATTTGAATAATCGATAAATATAATGACATCCCCTTGTCGCATTGATGCGTAAATTATCATATTATATTATTCGATAATGCTTTGGAAGTAATTATGATCAGTTGAATAGAATTGTGCAATTATTTTATGTAATTGAGTCGTATTTATCTGTGGCAATGGGCACATTACGTTACCACATTTTTTTTAATATTTACCGGGGGAGGGGGGCGAAATGTCCACAGCTCCCTGGACAGATCCCAAAAAGCCCAGGCCATATAGGGTTAACCCAGAATATATTTTAATGGATAATGGCTGATATATTTTCGACCTGAAGTTGTCAAAGTTATCATAAATGTAGGCTTATTAGTCCTTTATTGGGATATGTTATTAACATAAGGGAGGGATCACGAGAATGAACCGGAGATCACGCGGTGGTCCATGCGCTGTGCACCTGTTGCCGCCACTGGGACCAGACAGCATTGCCCACCGATTAATGTGGAAAGGGCCCATTAAATGTGATTATTCGTAATGTATCAAATTGTGCAATTATATTATGTAATTGAGGCGCCTTTGACTTGTGACATAGGGCATTTCGATTTACATTAGAAGTTATCGCATTTTAATAATCAGAACATAGCTCAAGATAAACTTCAATGGTTATCTGATTATTATAAGTACATGCAAGCAGATTTGTAAGCACAATATGCCATAATAATTGTATTGTGTTATTCCATGCTTCATAATTTAAAAAATCCTAAGTCGGAAGTCGGAAGTCAGAAGTCCCCTCTCGGCTTTCGTAGAATTCAGAATACTGATCAGCGATACGGATTTGATTCATTTGGAACATCATGATATCTTGCTGGCATCATTGAAAACTGTTGACCGCTTCTCTCTTGCAGAAAACTAGACTATGTAAATTATGAGTGTTTCTTTTTTAAAATTTGGTGGTAATGGTTATTATTGACGCAGAATTGCTTTTACAAACGACGGTTGAATATTGAATGACGGACTAGATGCTTGTATATCATGTCTGTTGCTTGGTACTGGACTGTAGCATTAATTGATCAACCTATTCATGGACACCATTGTCAATAAAATGAATTTCTGTTTCAATGTTCTATGTTCACGTGAAAACTTTCAGACTGAATGTCAAGAGAGTGGTGACCTTTTGGATACAGGACTGAGGTACCTGGCAAAATAGAATGAAATGTTCGTTGGGTTTGCTTGTTATCGATCGTTTACTATTCAATAGTGTTATATTACTCGTCTAGACCTACCACGAAGCCAAGCTTTTGTTGAGCCAATTTCGTTTACTCAACTCAAGACATGTACTCTATTTCTCATTCCAGGCTACAAGGTCTTGCAGCACAGACCGATGTTATATGTCGCTCTAAATAATATAAATGACTTATAAATGGTTGGGAAGCTAGCCCACGCACTATAATTGAATTTTCCATAGTAGGCGGGCCGATCCGTTTCTGAATCGATCTAGATTGGCCTTTTGAACGGCTCACGCTTGTGATCGGAGGCTGTACATCTATCCCACTCGCTAATTACCGTAAAAATATAAATATGCCAAAGGAAAACATTAGGTTTTTTGGCTAAACTTAATGGATATGGATGGTGGTTGGTGTACTCGCGTCAGATCAAGAAGTTAAATCATTTTGACTGCAATCAGTTTATAACAACTCATAGTCTATTCCAACTCGGCGATAGCGAAATATCCAGGTTGGTCTGCATGTACAACCACGTAAATCAAGAGAACGTGCTGTTAGATTGCTTCTATGAGAAGATTCTCTAGAGTAAGTGGTAGCCATTCCCCCGAAATGTGGCGCGTGAGTAGGCGGCATATCATTGTCATGTGTCTGTGCTCTGCATTTAACTCTGCGCTGATTTCGAAGCTATAGCTACAATATCAATGTGTGTGTGTGTATATACGCATGAAAGCTAGTCATCTACTACAAGAAGAAGTCCGCTGACTTCACCAAGGGATCCCTGGCTTCTGCTGACATTGACAGCCATGTCGGTCTGTCAAAAGACAGGTCACAAGTGTGATCGCATGATCAGTTTGAAATAGTCCCGGTAAGTGGCGTAATGCGGGCCTCGCTTTGGAGTTAAGCGTTTAAACATGGCTCTGACTTACCCGAGAGGCGCTTTGGTCTCCTAGGCGGGTAGACGCGGCTCTGTTTGAGGATGCTAAAGCTGTGTCCAATTGCATGGTGATTCAGTCAGTCACACAGGATTCAACAGTTTACCCTGGGATACTTCGTGAAGTCTGTTTCTTCCTGCTAACCTCGAGTGATTAGAAGTTGATTGATATATATAGTTTTCGATTGTGTCCTTTCAGCCAGCGGCCTCTCTGTTATCTTTTCACGATTAGGTGCAATGATATCCGATTTTACCTAGACTATTCCCCCCTCTGGAGCCAGCTATGACTTAAATGTACAATGCGAAAATGGATAGTTACTGATCAATAAATTGTGGAGGGCGATTTTTGTGACAATGTGGCGTACTATCCCCACACCTGATAAAGTGTGGGGTAAACCTCGCCCATCATCAACACCACACGTTTAGAATCTGCGTGGTTGAAGTAATATTCCCCACACGATCCCTCCTAACATCCCCCACACAATCCCAACATGTCCTCTAGCATATTGTTTTGTATATTGTTCCTATTGGCGCAGGACGGAAGAGGACATGTTGAAATTTATTAACTTCGAATCGTAACACGAGATTGAGCTCATATGATGATGCGATCTGCATTGTATATGCACATGTTTTGCTGATTCAGTCGCATCGAATGCAGACCCATTCTCAAGATACTGATCATGAATCTATGAAAAGGGCAAAACAAAACCCTGTATCTGGTTTTATCCCAACCAGGATTTCTTTATGTGAAGGACAATGGAAGCTCGATTGGAAGTTCATTTCACGACCGTGTCAAAAACCCTATAAAAGTTCCAATAAGCGAACACTCACGCCCACGATCCGTGCTCCTTCCCTCTTTCTTCATTCGTCATGTTTCGGCAAGTTCCGTCAATCGGAAAGAAAAGTCATCAAAGGTGTCAAGATGTAGAGTTTAATCAGAATATTTAACTGTATCTATGAGAAATGCATTTGTTCTATTTATCGCCTAAAACAGGTTTATAAGCATCTTAAGCAGGTCCGAAGAAAGCAAGTCAACATTATAGACCTGCTTTGCGTGTATTAATACACGTCTGTATATGAGTTGAACGATACTGCATAGACGGTATAATTAAGTAGGCATTCGAAATTGAGAATTTGAGCCGTGTTATTAGACATCAATGACTTGGAAGTATCTCCTGAAGGACTGTGTGGCATTTGGCTCTATCTGATCGTGCCAAATCTTGCTTTGCCGTGGAGTTTCGGAATAAAAATGTGAGTCTTTGGGGCCAGTGAAATTATAACCCTCTGGTCGTTAGATGGCAGCTGAGTGTGGGATCGAGTGGGCGGTTGATAAAATCATTAACTGTAGTTCAGGAATGGCTAGGCTTGGAGACGGAGGGGATTCGCCTCTAGGTAGGCTCAACCATATGTCACCTTGGGGGATTCTCCCGTGCTCCGAAATGAAGAAAACTATAAAGAGCCGAAACTTTGCGACATTGTAACTTGTCATGTTGGGGTCATTTTGAGCCTATTTGCATAACCCTCTAAGTAGGGTATGATGAGAAGATAAAAAATGGGAACTTTGGGAGGGTAGGCCTACCAGGAATGTGGTGTTTTGGGACTTTTCCCTTGAAAATTGCGGAGTTTCCGTACAGACTTTCTGTGAAACAACGTGGCGCCCAATATAATTCGTATACTATACTAGATATTTTGATTGTCTGCGAGTTCACATCAACGCATGTTGTTATTGAGCCTTAAAGTTGATAACGCATCCTTATCCCAGAAAGAAACAAAGAAAAATGAATTGATGAACAAACAATTAGAAGTAGTATATTCTGTACTTATATTTCACAGTCAAAACAATACAAAATGTATTTCTTTTAAAGATGCATGAACTTGCTGTATATGAAACAGTACGGCGAATTACTTTAATTTTCTTTGTATAAAATATTGTTCTGTATGCTGTAAATTATACTCTGCAGCAAAGTAAAATAAAGCAATAAGTTCTGCCAATTTTGCAGTAAATGCGTTAAGTGTACTGTATTTTATATTCATGCCAAATACTGTATTTTGAAAAATATATGCAGTAACTTACTGTATACAATGGAATACAGTAAACTACCGCCTGTATTACAGAATTATACTGTAATTATGTTTTGCAGTAAGTTACTGTGAAAGAAAGCAGTAACTTACTGCACTTTTACAGTAGAAAATTACAGTGTGGGTAGTTATTGATATGAATTGTAGAGGACGTTTGTGTGGACAATGTGGCGTACGATCTCCACATCTGATAAAGTGTGGGGTAAACCTCCTCCCTCATCATCTCCACACCTTTAGAGTCGGCGTGGTTGAAGTATTATTCCCCACACGATCCCTCCTAACATCCCCACACAATTCCCACATGTCCTCTAGCATATTTTTTTTGTATGGGGACGTAGGAAGAAAGAGGATATGTCTGAACTTTATTAAGTTCAGATTGTTCACGTAGGAAGGAAGAGGATATGTCTGAACTTTATTAAGTTCAGATTGTAACACGATTTTGAGCTCATATGATGATGCGATCTGCATTGTATTAATGCATGTCTTGCTGATTAAGTCGCATGGATTGCAGACCCATTCTCATAATACTGATCATGAATCTCTGAAAAGGGCAAAACAACACCATGTACCCGTTTTATCCTAACCAGGATTTCTCTGTGTGAAAAACAAGGGAAGCTTCATTGGAAATTCATTTCCACGACCGTGACAAAAACCCTAAAAGTTCCAATAAGCGAACACTTACGCCCACGATCCTTGCACCTTTCATCTTTCTTCATTCTTCATGTTTCGGCAAGTTCAGTTAATCGGAAAGAAAAATCATCAAAGGCACAAAAGGCAGTCTTTGCCAAGATGTAGAATTAATCAAAATATTGAACTCTATCTATGAGAATCGCATTTGTTCTATCCCTTATAATTATTTATCGCCTAAAACAGGTTCATAAACATGTTTAGCAGGTCTGAAGAAAGCAACTCAACGCTATAGACTTGCTTTGCGTGTATCAAATCTATATATCATACACGTCTGTATATGGGTTGAACGATACTGCATAGGCGGTATGATTTAGTAGGCATTCGATATTGACAATGTGAGCCGTGTTGATAGACATCAATAACTTGGAAGTATCTCCTGAAGGACTGTCTGGCATTTGGCTCTATCTGATCGTGTCAAATCTCGCTTCGCCATTGGGCTTTAGAATAAAAATCTGAGTGTTTGGGGCCATTGAAATTATAACCCTCTGGTCGTTAGAAGACAGCTGAGTGTGGTATAGAGTGGGCGGTTGATAAAAATCATTTAGTGTAGTTCAGGAATGGCTAGGCCTATTAAAAGTTTGCCCAATGGAAGCAAACTGTCGGTGGATTAACAAGCATTATATTCCCATGTTTTTATTGCAGATGTTCATGCGAGTCACGTTGCATTAATACCGATAGGCCAATATCAAAATATTATATACTGCATGATAGCATAATATGAGTATAGCGTGCAAGATCTATGGCGTTATGTTTCGTAACTTGTGTCTAATTCCACTTAACCGGGAGCTATGAGCCGTATGAATCCATGGAATTCAAGGTCCTTATGGTGTTCAAATGGTGTTCAAATGAACAACACAAGCAAAGCGTGGCTATGATACAGATAACAACTTTACAACGAAAGTCCCACGGATTCATAATACTGATCAGCGATACGGATTTGATTTATTTGGACATCATGATATCTTGCCGGCATCATTGAAAACTGTTGACCGCTTCTCTCTTGCAGAAAACTAGCCTATTTATTTGTAAACTATGAGTGTTTCTTTTTTACATTTGGTGATAATGGTCTTATATGGATTATGGACGCGTAATTTCTTTTACAAACGACGTCTGAATATTGAATAATGGACTAGATGCTTGTGTATCATGTATATTGGTACTGGACTGTAGCATCAATTGATCAACCTATTCATGAAAAACATTGTCAATTTCTGTTTCAAAGTTCTATATCCGCGTGAAAACTTTGAGACTGAATGTCAGGATAGTGATTACCTTTTGAATACAGGACTGAGGTACCTGGCAAAATGGAATGAAATGTTCATTGTGTTTGCTTGTTATCGATCGTTTACTATTCAATAGTGTTATATTACTCGTCTAGACCTACCACGAAGCCAGTCTTTTGTTCAGCCAATTTCGTTGACTCAACTCAAGACATGTATTTTATTTCTTATTCCAGGCTACAAGGTCTTGCAGCGCAGACCGGTGTTATATGTCGCTCTAAATAAAATAAATGACTTCTAAATGATTGGGAAGCTAGCCCACGCACTATAATTGAATTTTCCATAGTAGGCGGGCCGATCCGTTTCTGAATCGATCTAGATTGGCTTTTCGAACGGCTCACGATCGTGATCGGAGGCTGTACATCTGTCGCCACTTGCCACATGTAATTATCAAAAAACAAAACAAAACATTTTGATAGATTTTTTGACTTAAATTAGTTGATATGGTTGGTGTACTTGCGACAAATCAAGAAGTAAAAGCTTTTTGACTGTAAACTGTTTATATCATCTCATAGGCTATTCTATTTCAGCGATAGCGAAATATCCTGGTTGTTATGCATGTACAACCACGTAAACCAAGCGAATGCTCCTGTTAGCCTCCTTCTATGAGAGGATTCTCTAGATTAAGTGGTAGTAGCCATTCTCCCGAAATGTGGCGCGTGAGTAGGCGGCATATCATTGGCATGTGTCTGTGTCCGGCGTTTAATTTTGCACTGAATGTAATGTAATGTATCAATGTAATTATATGTATATAAAACCTTGAAAGCAAGTCTCCCACTACAAGAAGAAGTCCACACACTTCACCCTGGCTTCTGCGGACATTGACAACCATGTCGGTCTGTCACAAGACAGGTCACAAATTGATCGCATGATCATTTAGAAATACTCCCGGCCGAGAGAGTAGCGTATTGCGGGCCTCGCTTTGGAGTTGGCGCTTAAAGATGGCTCTGGTTCACTCGAGAGGCGCTTTGGTCTCCTTTTTGGGTGGACACGGCTTCTCTCTGAGAATGCTAACGCTGTGCACAATTACATGGTGGTTCAATCAGTCATACAGGTGTCAACAGTTTACCCTGGGATACAGAATTCGTATTATGTATCCTAGGTTTATCCAGTCGTGAAGTCTGTTTCTTCGTGGTAGCACCGGGTGATTAGAAGCTGATCGATATTGTCTTCGATCGTATCCGTTCACTCAGAGATCTCTTTATTATCTTTTCCCGATATGGGTGCAATGATAACCGATTTCGCCTAGGCCATTTCTCCCCTCTGGGGCACACTATGAAATAGACGTACAACGAGGAAATGGGTAGTTACTGATATAAATTGTGGAGGGCTATTAAGGCGATATTTCCGAGAAATTCGATCGTTAAAGAAATCTGTCTGCCTGCACCTAATGCTATTCCCTGCTCGTTGTAGGCCTAAATGCCCTGGGGCTTGATCTCACCTCATCATTATTACAGCAGGACTTGGAAGCTCGTGAAATGTAATAACAGTTCACTGATTGGGAAGTCAACCAGGCCAATATTGTGTGTAAATTCAATCGTAGACTTTAATATAAGTTAAATCACTGGTGATTTTGGACTTTGGCGATCATTTTCCATGTTCTTATCGGATTTTTCTCGTGGATTATCTCCTTTTCCGGGGTTAAGAGAGAGAAACTTCCTTTAAAAATCTTCAAATATGAAGAATGAAAGAAAAAATTAAATATTATTTATATGATATTTTCAGGACTACGTTTTAAAATCAGGACAATTCTCTATGTTTTCTGGTTTATCACAGGAATATGGATCAGTCCACTTAACGCAGTCTAGAGCTATAAAACATACAGTAACATATGATTTTATATTTGTTTTTTTTCCCTCATATTACACCATTATGAATGCTATAACATACATTATTCAAACAGTTGAATACTATTATTTACACCAGCGCTCTATCTTGAAGAGTGTGTTTGTTCACTGCCTGGCTATGTATTGAAGACAATAGCCCATAATTAGGAAAATGAGCATGTCTCAACCCTAGCCAAAACTCGCTTCCATATTTTATCCCCGTTCATATAGGTCCAAGGTTCAAGGCATAAACACACAAAAACGGCTGTGAAATGCCTGTAAGTAATTCTAATTTGGAGTATAATGTGAAAATTGTTTATGAAAATATTCAGTGTTAGATTAAAAAGCTCTCCATTGTAGCTCAATCACGTATATCCTTCAGGCAGAAAAAAATAACTTCTTCCGCTATGAAATCTATAAAAACTTTTATAAATATTAACGGTATATCGGTATGCAAATTAGCAACTTGCACCCACCAGGCTTTAACAGAGTGGGTACCGGGCGTGCTATTACGCAGACGTTGCCTTCAAACTCTTCAGAACTAAATAATTTGATTCTGCTCTAAGCATTAACACTAGATATGAGGACCAGATATCAATCCAATTAATTACTCACGACACGTTTGTGGAACCGCTTGTGCTTATTTGTGCAACTGATTCTTTCCGAGACGCTCAGCCAGTTTGAGTAAAAACATATATACTCAACTTCCTATACATGTATATCGACCCTCTCAACCTTTTCATATGCGCTTAAATTGAGTTGTCTTGGTTCTCATTCCACGGCATTATTTTATTTTATCGCTGCTTGAATCTACAGACAATATCGATACAATGCATGCAATATCCTTCGGAAATGCCGGCCGGAAATCTACGAATGGGTCCGACATCTCTCACCGGGAATGCTTGAGAATGAATGTAATGTATTTCACATTGCATACTCCATACGCTCATTTATCATCGGGCCTTTTTATCTATCTTCGTCCATGTAAGGTCCATTTTCCGGGAAAGTAATTTTAGAGAGTAGCGATGTAGTTCATCTCGATAATATATAAGCGTACACCCTCTTGTCCAAAGCCAGTAAATGAGAACGATGATATATCAGCGACAGAATTTAGGTTTTAAGTCGAGTTCAGCAATATTTCAGCTATATAGCGACGATCAAACAAATTCTAAGTATTCAAGTTAATAACTTAGTAAACCATCACATTAAAACTTATACAACAAATAGATTTCTCTCAAATAACCGAAGATACAGTCTGCTTTCACCCGATTAAAAAGATCTTCTAAAGTAGCTGCTTGATAAAAACAATCTCTTACAATCTTAAAATCTATACAGTCAATAAGAAAATGTTTCACCTTGAGATCTTCGTGGCATGGAATACACCTTGGGATTGGCTATTGTTGTGGAATTCCAGCAGGATCAACTTCATTATCTAGGGCCGCCTTAGGCATTTTATCAGCCTCAGTATTACCTTAATTGTAGAATATTCAAGACAGGTATATAATCCTGCGCTTAGATTTGAATATCTAGTATGTCAATTATTCAGACTAGGGCTACGCATCGACACACATACATGGACAAACAACACAAAACAGCAGCTGGACAATGACTGACTTCTATTCTTCTTTAATTAGGATACAAGTTTCTCATTTGAATGTCAATGGTGAGTCAGATCACTATTGATTGAAAATGCAGTTTGAGGGCCGCTTTCCATACGGATTTCGCGGCCCATCAACTCAATGTTTTGTTTAAATTTCACAGTACATTTCTTCGTTAATTCAAGATCTTTTGCAGTGCTAGATATTAAAATAAATAATTAAATAATAAATAACAGTGATAGAGCGGAGGGAAATAAAGAAGAATCGCTATGTACAAATTGGTAGGTTTGTTATTGGTCAGGTTATACTGATAAATATGTGTTATAATCGCGTGGATGATTCCTTTGTCTTGGTTCCCGTTCGTACGCACAAAGCCGTCCAGAAAAGACTGGGAGAACCATGGGTGTCTTCAGAATTTTTCGAGACGACTAATCTAACGACGCCCTTGGGAACAGGGTGGTTTCTTCCAGAAATCTGTGCCTGTAACAATTGATCGGAGTGTGTATTGGGGTACAGGACGGCAGGTCTACGTCCTATATTGCCTGAAGGTCAAAGGATCATATTCTGTGTTGAAGCGTCCGTTCGGTGACATCTATGGGGTAGGGTATCGGTGTGGTATAGGGTTGAGTATTCTGATTCTGGACGTTCTGGTTGAGCGGCGTTGTTACTCAAGGCGCTGTTGATATTCTTGTAATCGTCATCCGTGTTCTGTTTCAGGTCTTGTCCAGCCCGTCTGTGGTCTTAGGTGTGCCGTGCCTGTATCATATGAAATAGAAGGTTTGTATTAATTCGTGTTTTCTATTGTTTTTCGATGCAATACTTTGATATATGTTCCTCCCACAACAGGCACCCCCCGACCGTCAGTCATATAATATAAATAGCAATATATAATTAAGTGAATAAATATATAGATAAACAAATGCATAAATAACTAAACATTTCGACAGATACAATACTAGGTGAATAGACTAATGAATAGTTTGGTATTTTTCCGTATACATTATCGTTTGATGGCCATAAAGTATTTGTAGGACAATGAAATAGACGGCCCTCAGTATCAAGGTAACTCCGCCATCATCATTTCCTGTATTTTATGCCGAATACTGCTCGCCATATGCGTTTTGGCCGTGCTATTGTTGTTATGCATTTAATTAGATTTGGCCATCGCTTGTTATGTAGAAGAGTGGAACAGACGGCTCTCAGTATCAAGGTAACTCCGTTGTTGCCATGCCTATTTTATATCTAAATGTGTCGGTGACATTTTGGTCGGGTGTTTTATATGAATAGTTTATTATGGCCATAATGTTTTGTATGGCTATGGTGCACACGGCCCTCAGTATCAAGGTAACTCCGCTGCAACCATACCGTTTGTTGAAGTCAAAAGAATGATTTGGCCTCTGCTAGTGTACTAGTAGTTGATTATGTGGGGAAATGCTTATGCACGGGGGTAGTGTTATATACTGGAATAATAGTCAGCAGTTTTGATAAAATTTATTAAGGACTTGAATATCTGATTTCTAATGGGGGGGGCTTAGGGTTTAATATCGCTGGTAATGTTAAGGGAGTGTTGATTTTTTTAGTTCGTTTCTAAGTGACTCACGTTGTGGGTAGTGTTTTGGGCATTCAAGTAGGACATGTTCTATTGTTTCTTCTACATTGTTGCATGCGGTACAGAGTGGTGAGGTGTTTTTCCGAAATGTGATTTAAGTCCGGTTTTGCCTACTCTTAATCTGGTGATGATGCGGTCATCACGTTTATTGTGTAACTGGAATCCCTGGACTTGTCTTTTCTCTCCATCAAGAATCTTATGTAACCATCGTCCACGTTCTTCTTCGTTCCATTCCTTTTGCCACGTGCTATCTATTTTGCGTCTAATGATAGTGTTGAGTTCCTTAATTACTTCCTAATCCCATTGGCAAATCATGTGCAGTTTAGCAAGACTGTCTTTGGCAGTTTTATCGGCTGCTTCGTTACCTCTGATGTTGACATGCGCGTGGACCCAAGCTAAAATGGCGTCTATACCCTCGTTGTGTATTTGCGTACAGATACATTCTATTTTGTGTATTTGATCAGGTCTACTGCCAGATATAGAATTTTCAATGGATGTGAGTCCACAAAGGAAATCACTGAGTATCACAGCACGGATTGGTTTGTGCTCGATGATCCATTCGAGAGCCTTAATTATAGCAATCAGTTCACTAGTGTATACAGACATATTGTCTGGAAGTTTGAAGCCATTTTGTATGTTGAGCTCAGGTATAACAAAAGCTGATCCTGTGTTATTACTTGTGTTTTTCGATCAGTCTGTATAGATTTTTAAGTAATTTTTCCATTTTTGGTTGATATATTCAAGGGTGGTGGCTCTTATAAAGTCTGGGTTGTCCTTCTCTGTGAGGTAGTCGTGTATACTTGTGTCCACGTGGGGCGACTCTAATTCCCACGGTGGCCTATAGTGATTTTGTCTGTGTCGCAGATGTGTGCGATGGAGTCGAGACTATACAATATGTCTTTCGTTTTTATAGAGGTAAAGTCTGGTTGTCATGGGCAACATGAGCACCGTGGAAGATTTTCATTGGCCAATGCTTACGCGATACCGAAACTGTGGTTGGTTGGTTGTTTGAAGTTTAACGTCGCACCTAACGTTATTGGTCACACGGCAACGATGACCCAAGCAAACATACCCTAGCAAATTCCTAACCCCAACAAAAACCATAGCAAAACTACAAAAAAAAATTGAATTTCGAATTTTGAAAATCAGGCTCTACAGACACTGATCACAATGGATCGTCAGAGAGCATAATTTGTTTGGTACTTTAATCTACCTCCCGTGCCAGACAAACATGGTACAAACCATGCTGCCCTAAGCTGGGGGGCGATACCGAAACTGAAACCTGGTGATTTTTCGGGCCGTGTGTTCCGCCCTTCAGCATAGGGTGGACGGAGAACAATCTAGAGTAGCAAACATACACTGTTATACCGGTATCCATAAAGAACTACGTCACAATCTTAACGGTATTTCCTTATCAAGAGAGCGCACATGAGTGAATTTTCAAAGTCGAAACATATGTTTTTGACAAATAGATTTATTTGTGACGATGTAGGTTCTCCAAGTAAATTAATCAACGCATAGTGAAGTGGTGCAAGAAATCAATATATTAGCTCAGAGCTTTCGACCTTGCGGAATTTTACTTTGTGCCTACTATACCCGCGAACATCAATTTGGATTTTTCAATTACCAGTAACCTCCAAATTGCGTCACCGTTCACATAGAAACGGCCACCTGCTTTCAAGCGATTCCGATCCGCTACTCCTACAGCTAGCTGTAATATTCATAGACAATCGAATTTCTTTGCCTGTACCTTACATCAAACTGAGTATACTCTCGATAGATCATAATATTGCTAGAATTCAACTGGGTCTCAATTACTGCATACCAATTGAATACGCAAGCAGTCGCAGTCCCAGTGGCATTTTGCCCTCCTGGCAGGATTCAATGCTTGTTAGGTTCTCTATCATATTTATATTTTGGCGAATGAGAAATTGCATTTTTTTACCTGATGTAATGAAAGAAAACCCCCTGCATTACCGACTCACGTACTCCAGTTCCAAGGCCACTCTTGGAAATTTGGGGGAAAGTAGTACGCAAAACAAGGTGACGTTTCACATAACAGTAAATAGCAGCAAGCGGATTGAGTAACATAACAGTAACATCTCCTTTCACATGGCATCCGAGAATATATTATGAAAATGAATACATAGTGTAATTGTACGAGACTGTCCTTCGAAAACCAGATGACAGTGCCATAAGTATGCACTAATTTTTAAAGCTAGTATGCACTTTATATAACTGGCTCGGTTGTTTAAGAAATAATGTTTTCATAGGCGTGCTAAATCGATAATTTACGCATTGTTAGTGTGGGAAAGTTTATATTTTAGAGCAAGGGCGAATCCCGCGCCCTAAAATTTATAAACTTTCCCATATTAACCGTGCGTAAATTAACAATTTAGCACGCCTATGAAAACATTATTTCTTTTCTATTGCATTACTCAAATTGATTATCAACAAAGATTACAATGAAAGATTGAAAAAATATGGTAAAAGTTCACAGCCTTTCTTCCCTTTGTTGAAATGCGCCGTCCGCCTCAGTTGGCAGCGTGTCAACGAGTTTATCTGGTCTCTCAGAAGGGGGCGCAGTGAAACATACAGGCGAACAAGCCTATATTTGTGTGACATTCTTAATCAATCACGATGGAACCAACAGTTAAACCTGAGACAGGAATTTACGTCTTTAATAAATATTAATTAAGCTTTTTCTCAAGCAATGCAACATGTTGCCAGTATTTATTTAACTACGAAGGAAATTTATATTCACGGTGCTATTGGAAACATTGGCATTTTGGGAAAAAACCGCCAAGATGTGATGACTGTGGAACAGATGTGAAATTACAAACATTTGATGTCTTTTGTAATTTCTGTGGCCTGTAACCGATACATCGAATATATGGAGAAGTACAACACGATTTGCCCACCGCAGTAATTTTTTCAAACTATAACACGTCAAAATTGGTATCATTGTAAGTACATTAAGCGGCCCACAAGGATGATGCTTTCATAATTTGCATATTCGTCATAATGTCTGCCATCATAGCCAGTTCAAAACTGTTTTCCATATATTAAGCATAGAAGAACTGTGACCAAAGTGACCCAGAACTGTGAGCCAAAGTGACCCAGACAGCCGGCGTCTTTGATCACTAGACGTGAAAATTCGCGATATTGCGTCACATTGAGACTTTACCATTGAACTGCTGTTCTTTATTTCGTTGATCAGCTGGATTTGCGAAGAATCTCTTACCGCGAGCATGTTCTATTACACTCAATCTCAATAAACTCGGATATATTACCACGAAATATTATATCTCACATCAGCGTTATATAAATCTTGTGCGAATTTCGAACTACATGTGTTAGCCCATCAGACGGCAACATGTATCTGAGAGAAACAACCTTAAAATAACGCCCTTTGTAATTACACACATGGGCGCGTGGACCAATATACTAAACAAGATAGGGAAACAGTATCCAGATAAGGTATCATGCCCAGAAAAGGATACATGGTAAACGTTCTTCTCCAGAAAGGATGTGGTAAGCGTTCTTCTCCAGAAAATTCAAAGGATTGCTCCCGCCTAATAGTCTGTTTTTTGTCTGGCGGCTGAAAATTTCAAAAGACCATTTGGCGGAAACTTTGTGAATATCCATGAACCAAACGTCAATCAACGTCTAACTGAAAAGCCAAAATTGTCGTCATTGGCCTTTTCTAGATATCATAGAATACCGACCAACAGCTCCCACGTATAGTTCATAGCGTTATCAGTAGACGGTACTTCTCTGATATACCATCTTGATTTACCTACACTGTATTATTTCCGGCGGTGCAGCGCCGCCGGATATCTGAATTCAGTAAACATGGGAGCGGCCATCTTGATATTGGACGAGTAACAGGTGTTTTCTCGAGCCATACTTCACAGACGTGCTGTGGAGTGATCCAACTAGTTTCATATCGTAAAACGACAGGATTGTATCACTCGTTCGTGGTTAACACATTAATATGAATTCATCGAATAAATGTCCTTTATTACTATTTTATTATGGCTGAGAGACCAAATCGATGACCATGCATGATCGAGTTATTCACCTGTACGTCTGCAGCAAAATGTTTGAGATTGAACTGCGAGTTACTAAAAACTCGAAACAGTAAAACACGCGGACCGGGTTGATGTGTAGAGAAAGTCGATCCAGGTTTAATTTACAATGACACACATCAATAAAGAAATAGTGGCTTGAACTCTTACATCAGGCTATATAACGTGACTTAATACGTCAACCAGAGAACATTAATTTCAAAGTGCTAATTGGACATGCGGTTCATGTGCACATTTTGCCAGCAAGCACTTAACTTCCGGCTAACCCCACACTTTCCAGATGGGTCGTTGCGCGAACTACATTAGTCAAACCTTTATTGAAAACAAACAAATCGACGTTTTTTTAACCATAATGGTGCATCGTGACCTGTATTCACCAGTTGCACACGTAATCGGCTTGCAATACGCAGATTATAAGCTACAAACGTTTCCGCCGGCATTGATGCATCTGCATCAATAAGTTTTCTTGTACTGTATCTAAGCTTCGTTAACAAAGGCAATATTTCGACTATTCCACGATATCCTTGACAACAGTCATAAGAGAAAGCCATGCTTCGAAAATACCCTAAGGATACAAAGTCACTATCGTATAAAACCTATCAATCCGATTATATCCTGGGATTTGCACGTGATAAATCATTTTCTCGGGCATATCGCTGAAGAGAATTTTGTAACAAAATGCCAAGAATATATTTCTACAGATTATCCTTTCTCATATTTATTGACTGAATGGACATATTAAATACTGCAGAGTATATCCAAAATAACCAGTACCGGTACCTCGCGCATTCAACTGTTCATTTTCTGAACTTTGGATAGAGATAAATTAAGTAGAGCGGCGACACTTGTACGGCTGTAGCCATGATGACCTTAACTCAATGAATCGACCTTATACCAGAACACGTTGCAAACGGGTTTGTTCTAACCGGCCCTTATCACAATGTTCCGCTATATAAGTGGAAAAACTCCATTCTTATTCGCTTATATCTTGTCTCTTACAAATCCCGAATGCTAGTTTTGGCCCATGTTATTGTTGTCTATGTCTACGAAATTTCATGTTGAATTCGGTCTACTTCGATCAAAAACATTGGCAATTAACTTATAATCAATTATATGCACTGCTGGCATCCAAGTGGAATAGATTTCCCGGGAGTGTTTCTATACAGTTTCTGTATTCGTTTCCCATTAACCATATATTGATGTTACATCACAAAGATATCGAACGTTTTGCGGCGATTTCTTACGATTGCTCGCTTAATTGCCTGGCACGGAAAACCTATACAAAGTGAATTAGGGCCTGGCTATTGATTTATTTTTCTTTCATTATGACAGCATAAATGTTTGTCGCTATCGACAGAGAAACACATTAAACCATACTATAGGCGCAATAATTTCAACGTCTTCAGCATAATAAAATCTTAACTCCCTTTGCCTGAATGGTTCCAGAATAAACCGAGAATATAGAAAGGTGGACAAACTTAACGTCGCCTTCGATAGCGGCGAGATAAAATTTCTCCTGATCTCATTTTTTTCAGTATATCTGCTTCGGTGTTTAAGATGCTTTTGTCATGAAATATACCATTTGGTCAGCGTCTCAGAACGTGCATATGTAGTATCTATAACTACAATTGATTGCCCCCGAATCGCTGGCAGTATTATTTTACTGGAAGTGCTACAGAAATTTCCAATTATGAAAGCAATGCAATATGATCAATACAAGCGTCTTGTTCCTCACTCAATATAGAGCTGTCGTCCATTAACAAATTTCCTCGTCCATAATTCTAAGACCAAGATCATATAACGGCATTAGCACCAAATTGAAAAAGCATCAACCATAGTATACATAAACTTAGACCAATTTACTGCAAGATAGAAGCTGTCAACAAGTTTATTTATTCCGGCAAGACCTCATCATGTTCATGTATTCTCAATCCATTTGATTATTGTTGAATGTCCTACTATATCCCCGAGATAAAGGTAGCAACTCATCACCCTAAAGCATTTAGTACACCAGTGGACATTTACATTCCTTTCGATGGGTCCGTTTGAATGTCACGAATCCAGCATCTGTATTTCTGCAAACGGCGACATAATATTTCTCACAAAATGACTTCATGAATTGATTGTTTCTGCTGGTGTACTTGTGTATGTGCATATTTTGAGCAATAACCATATGTATCAGGTTTCATGCGAATACAATTTGGCGAAATGTCCTGTGGAACCCTATAGAACAGTCGGTATTGAAATGAGCAAGCTACGACTTGACTTGAATACCACAGTCTGATGGATCCGAGATACTTTGTCACCTGGACTGATTATTAATAATTTACAGATTCCCGAAGCGGTACATGACATTCCTACAAGACATTCTTTCTATTTTGCATTACAAATAACTGTCAGATCAGATTAATACTTTGTCGCATATTCATAGCACAATAGCCAGCGGTATACTAAAGTGTCATTGACATCAACTTTTGTACGTTTTATCTTGATTTACAATAGCGTGAATACATATACAGCCCTGTAGATATGATTTTTCTTTCAAAATATGGTAAAAATTGTTCGGCTGTCAACCGATTTAGGCCTCCGAGAAATTTCCATAAACATATACAAGAAAAAGTAATATGCTGAGACAAATTTATGGAGCTTTCATTAGGTATTTATTGGATAAAATTTATCCCTTTCTGGCCTGAGCGATTTCGGATTTATTACAGCCAGGGGAGGGACTATTTCACGACCGCCTATCCAGCCCCTTAAATATTTTATTACTTCTCTGTTGGGGGGGGGGAGGTGGGGTGAAACTTTCCACATTACATATTATATCTTGAGAACAAGCTCTATTAGAAAAAGTATTAGAAAACCAAGATGTCTGCTCTGATAACGTCACAATGACGTCATATTATAGCAATGCATTTTTTGCCGTTTTATATTGGCTGTTTTTTCCATAAAAAAAACCCTAAATCATAGAATAATTATCTGATGTTAACGAAAATAGTTTTGGACACTTGTTTTGAGTAAAAGACAAGTTTTGAAGAAAGCGACTAAAACGCAACTTTCCAGTCACATCGTCTTGACCGCCATTTTGAATTTACTCATGATCCCCTGCTCGGAGGGATACATACATATCCCTGCTCGGAGGGATACATACATATCCCTGCTCGGAGGGATACATACATATCCCTGCTCGGAGGGATACATACATATCCCTGCTCGGAGGGATACATACATATCCCTGCTCGGAGGGATACATACATATCCCTGCTCGGAGGGATACATACATATCCCTGCTCGGAGGATACATACATATCCCCTGCTCGATACATACATATCCCTGGGAGGGATACATACATATCCCCGCTCGGAGGGATACATACATATCCCTGCTCGGAGGGATACATACATATCCTGCTCGGAGGGATACATACATATCCCTGCTCGGAGGGATACATACATATCCCTGCTCGAGGGATACATACATATCCCTGCTCGGAGGATACATCCCTGCTCGGAGGATACATACTATCCCTGCTCGGAGGGATACATACATATCCCTGCTCGGAGGGATACATACATATATCTCCTGCTCGGAGGGATACATACATATCCCTGCTCGGAGGGATACATACATATCCCTGCTCGGAGGGATACATACATATCCCTGCTCGGAGGGATACATACATAAGGGATACATACATATCCCTCGCATACATATCGGAGGGATACATACATATCCCTGCTCGAGGGATACATATATCCCTGCTCGGAGGATAGCTCGGAGGATACATACATATCCCTGCTCGGAGGGATACATACCCTGCTCGGAGGATACATACCCCTGCCTCGGAGGGATACATACATATCCCTGCTCGGAGGGATACATACATATCCCTGCTCGGAGGATACATACATATCCCTGCTCGGAGGGATACATACATACCCCTGCTCGGAGGGATACATACATATCCCTGCTCGGAGGGATACATACATATCCCTGCTCGGAGGGATACATACATATCCCTGCTCGGAGGGATACATACATATCCCTGCTCGGAGGGATACATACATATCCCTGCTCGGAGGGATACATACATATCCCTGCTCGGAGGGATACATACATATCCCTGCTCGGAGGGATATGCAAATAGGTTCAAAATAACTTCATTATGATAGATTATATAGTCACTGAGTGTGATCTCTCAATGTTTAGTCGTTTCAGGGATATTGTAGAAAGTTTAGTGGGTGAGGAGAGAGATGTTACTAAACGTTGGAATCTATTAATGAAAGTTTATATTGACTTTTGTTCTGGTTGTACCATCAAGGGTACCATTTTGAGCGGAACTTTCTACACAAGTCAGCCCAAGTGACTATTTATGCTTGAACTAAATCTAGTGAACCACGCCACAGAGGGTTGTGTCCACGTGGCCTATTCTACTAAACGGTATGTGTTGGTAAGATTGCATCTTTGAGATTGTTAGTTTAAAACGGAACATTTTGCAATCCGTTTCCTTCGTTGCTATGCCAATGGGTTTGCCACCAAAGTATATTCTACAAAACACTATTTATGATCTCTAAGTAGATGCATGATTATTTTGGTAATAATCAGTTCTAAGGTAAATTAAGGAGATTATGAACTACACGATGTAAATAATCAGAGAATATTTGAGGAGACACTGTCTCCTTATACCTGGCAAAAGCATGTCCCTCTGTTAGAGATTGACATTGTTTTATTTGAATAAGCTAAAGAGATGTCTCCAATTATTTATTGGTCCAAACGATGCAACAGAACGAAGCTCGAGCTTTAAACTTTTTTTTTATATATATTTTTTTTATTTCCAGACAGCTGTCAAAAGGTACATTAATAAACAACAAAAAGCATGGATTAAACTTGGTGAATCACACACCAATCCTACAATCACCTGGGATTAACAGTGATTCTATTACAGTAGTCTCCACAATTTAGCGATGTATTCTCACACCAAATGTCTCCCACAAAAAATAAATGTTGCCATGCAGCAAAAATAAATATCAGTAAACCATGCTCCACAGCATATCTGGAACTTTTTTCTGTCAGATTTCTGTTCACTTACTATATATAAATGGGATACTGGGTTATATTGTTTTACGTCTAGGTGTGTGTTGTACATATACATAATCTTATTCTACTAGACATTTAAGATTTTCCCATCGTTTTGTAAATTTATCCCACACGCAGCTTGAAGAGAAGATTGCCTTCTCAGCACAATAATATGACTTTAATACTCTCTTAAACCCGATAAGGTTTGGGAAAGTTTCTCTTGTTCTATTTTGAACAAGAGATAATATAAAGTTTAGCTAAAATAAGTACTATATTTAGTGCTTTCTCATTTGAATACAAATGTCCGAATAACACAATCACGTGTATGGAACTAAAAGAATGTTTTGTTTCGGATGCGCACCAATCAAAGAAATCCTTCCAAAATCTGTTTGTATATGGACAAAAAAAACAACAGGTGTTCTATTGTTTCATCTTCTGTTTTATAAAATATACATAGAGGAGAAGGAATATAATTTATCTTGAATAAGAAAGTGTTCGTGATCAAAATCCTATGGATTAGTTTGTATTGTAACCATCTTAAACGAGTATCTGTGGTACTTTTGAATAGAAGATTGTATATTTTTCTTCAAGTTTGTATATCATAATCAAATATTGTTTTCCATTTGTCTTCTGCTGTAGGGGCGTCATACTTTTCGTCTACAAACTGCGAATAGAACGGTTCACAACCCTTTAAGAAACTCAAAAGATTTTTAATATGAAATGGGATCATCGGTGTTTGACATTTTATGGGTATGCAACTTCTATCTAAGGAGAACTTTACTGCAATGATGATACCATGATATGTCAAGAAATTGACTTCTAGATTATACAATTGTTTAAAAGATATTATATCCATCCATTGTCCATTATTGTCCAGTAGATCATTTATCATCCGCACTCCTTTACTATACCAAGTTTTATAGAATATAGTTTTCGAATCAATACGTATTTTATCATTAAACCATATACATTGCGACATTGTATATTCCAATGTTTTGGGATTTGTAATATTCATATAAGATGACCAGGCTTAAAGAACATCTCTCCAAAAAGGGTTGTGCACTGATTTACATAGGGTACGAAGTTTTTCGGGGCCACATTCCTCCAGCGAGATTGAGCAGGGTACTTGAATATCGACCAAAGGTCTCATCTTGTTATTTCTAGACACTAGGCGCCGAAAAATACTTATTTTTGTAGATTTTATAAATGCATCAATATCTGTTAGTTTCACATCCCTTTTATTGTATTTTTGGTCAATTTGTGTTCTTTTTATTTTATCGACAGATCCACCCCAAATAAATCTGTAGAAGATAGATTTTATATCTTTCATGAAGCTGTCTGGTGGATTTGGTAAAGTAAGAAATAGATTATTCAACTTTGGTATGATAATACTTTTCAAGACAGTCACTCTACCTAGGACCGTAAGCCATCTTTTTTGCCAATGCCCAATGCATGTTTTAATTTCTTTTAATTTTTCACTAAGATTTAGCGGTAAAATCTGTTCCAAGTTGGTTGAGAATGTGACCCCGAGCAGCTTGAAGGTTTCATTTCCCCAACACAGGGAGTGTTGTGTGTAAAATTTCATTTTACATTTCTTACTGCCAAACCACACCACCTGAGACTTTTTGTAATTAATATGTAAACCGACATCTCGCCGAAGACTGATAGGTCAGAAAACACCGCTGAAAGAGAAGCCTCTGACCCATCCAATAAGAGAGTTGTGTCGTCCGCAAACAGACTGATCTTGTATTCTGTATCACCTATTCTAATGCCTTTTTTACCGTCATTATTTCTTATCATTAAGGAAAGTATTTTAGCACATAGCACAAACAAATATGGCGAAAAACGGGGAGAGGAACCCACATCGAAGCACAGAAGATGAAATGTCTTTATAGAAAGTATTAATCCATCTTTTAATAGTTTGGCCAAAATTAAATAGCTCTAAGACTTTGTTAATAAAGTCCCATGATATTGTATCAAAGGCTTTTTCGAAATCAGTTATAAATAGCATACCGGGAAGATTATTTGCCTCGGCTATGTTCAGTATATCAAACACTAGCCTTATGTTATCCCCAATAAAACGACCTTTGATGAAACCAGTTTGCTCTTCACTAATTAGGCCCCCCAGGTGTACCTTAATTCTTTCTGCTATACATGATGAGGCAATTTCATACTGAACGTTTAGTGTGATTGGCCGCCAATTTGCCAAAAATTCTCTGGGTTTATTCCCTTTTGGCAGGCAGGTTATGATTCCTTGTCTTTGCGTTGTCGACATCGTTCCACTTTCAAATCCGAAGTTTATACTCTTTACAAGGTAAGTACCAATATCCCTCCAAAAGAATTTGAAAAGCTCGGCGGTGAACCCGTCCGATCCTGGAGATTTATTTTGTTTGAGACGTTTAAGGGCCGCCAATACTTCTTCACGCCTGACTGGACCCTCAATTGACTGTTTCGCTTCTCCTGTAAGCGTATTGAAGTTGCCCAAATTTAAGTTCGGTAATTCGACATCATTAGTTAATCGACTACAATAGAGATTTTTATAGAAGTTTCCTACTGCTTTAAGTTTTTCCTTTTGGTCTGTTATATTTCTGTTTTCATCTTGGATTTTTGAAATGGTTTTGTTCATATAATTTCTTTTTTCTAGCGAGCAAAAGTATTTTGATGGTTTCTCACCATCCTCTATCCATTTTGCTCTAGATCGAACTATAATGCCCTCCGTTTTTGTTCTCCTTAAAACTTCTAGTTCTTTTTGGGAATCATTCAATAATTGCAACGTTTCTGCTGACGCATCTATGTTCACAATGGTTTCTAATTTGGAAATTCTTTCTTCAATTTCACGTTCCTGGGCTTCAGCTACTTTTTTCGTCTACTAGAATATTCTACTGTTTTCCCCCTTATTTCCACCAATAGGGCATCAAAAAAGAGCTGATCATTTACAGAGTTCTGTACAGAATTATATTGTTCGAAAGTGCTGGCAATTACTTGCTTAATTTCTTTAATATAATCTATATCTTTTAACAGCGAATTATTAAATTTCCAGAGTCCGCGTCCTCGTTCGAAGTCGTTAAATCTACATTCGAGAATGACGACAAAATGGTCGGTTTTATAGCCAGGAATAGTTCGATGATTGTCGACAAAGTTTAATAATTCTTCATTTATTAAGAAAAAGTCAAGGCGTGCCTGTTTGAAAGTTTTTTTTTGTCTCCATGTAAACGTTCTTACATTGTCATGGATATATCGAAATACATCAGATAAATTATTGGATTCGATCATGTCAAGCACTACATTTCTTGCGTTACGGTGGTTTACGTGAAGATAGTTTTCTGTGTCTAATTTGGATCTAACACTAGATTCCAGTCTCCACAGACGACACAAATCTCGTTAGCGAAAGAATGAATACATTCCTTCACGGTGTTAAAAAAGGTTGGACTGTCCGTGTTCGGAACGTATATATTAACAAGTGTTATCCTCTGTTTGCCTATTATTAAATCAAGAGCAAAAAAAATTCCTTCTGCATCTCTTTCTTCTTTCATTACTTTAAACTCAAAATTATCAGCGAATAATATTGCCACACCTCTTGATTGGCTGTTGTTAGAACTAAAATAACATTCTTTATTTCCCCATTCTAGTTTTCTCTTTGATTCTGCTTCCTTAGTAAAATGTGTATTTTGCAGACAAAAAATTGATCATTTCTTCTTTTTAATGAATTCAAACAAATCGTTTCGATTGATTGGATCAGCAAAGCCTCTAAAATTCATAGACAAGAAATTAACTTTGCCCTCCATGTGTTACATATTTTACATGCATGTACTTAGAGATGTCGGGTCCTAAAATGTACCCATTATCATGTTTATAGAGTATAATATATCCGACAGTACTTTCATACACCAACAGAATCGGAAAAATATAAAAAAAAAAGCCTTAAACTGATAGGTTATATAGATCTACTCTCATTCCCCTATCTTACCCTGTATTCAAATGTATTCTGCCAGATAGCCCAGACGACCTGACGAGACGTGTGGTCTGGTACTGATGGATGACTGACAACCACACGTAACAGGTGACAGACAGGCAGGCGGCACCACGAGTTGTGTGTTTTCCTAATTCTGATACTGAATATAAGGAAAAGGAAACTGATCGCTTTTGTTCCTCTGTCGAGTGGGAGGTTGACCTTAAACATGTACATATTGATATCTGTTTGCCGTCTTGCATAAAAGGATACGCTGGCATTGTGTTCTCACGTCGTTTAGAACAAGGAGAGTAGGTATGTAGTGTAGACACTGTTAATGTCCAAACGCCCGTTAATGTCCAAATTGGACATTAACACGCAGCGAGTGCGTGTTAATGTCCTAAGTTTGGACATTAACCGCCTCTTATTGTCCTAGGGCAAATTTGGACATTAGCGGTCGACCTGCAACTGATTTTTTTTCAATATGTACAAGTTGCGTCTTAATGTCCTAACAGTCCATAGTCCGTAGTTCGTTTTTTGACTAATTCAATATCTTGTGGTCATAGCGATTCCTCGCAGTGTAAGATGGATATATGAACATGGGCTGTAGTCTCACAAAGCGATTTCGCCCTGTCTTGGTGTTTTTTAAATGTTTTCTTGTGTTCATTAACAGTCCATACTCCGTAGTCCGTAGTTCGTTTTTTCACTAATTCAATATCTGTGGTCATATCGATTCCTCGTAGTGCAAGATGGATGTATTAACACAGGTTGTAGTCTCGCAAAGCGATTTCGCTGTGTCTTGGTGTTTTTTCAATGCTTTCTTGTGCTCATTAAAAGTTCATAGTCCGTAGTTCGTTTTTTCACTAATTCAATATCTTGTGGTCATATCGGGGACGCTGTATACGTACTTTCAGTTTCTTCACAAGAAAACTTATTGATGCAGATGCATCAATGCCGGCGGAAACGTTTGTAGCTTATAATCTTCGTATTACAAGCCAATTATGTGTGCCACTGGTGAATACAGGTCACGATGCACCATTATCGTTGAAAAAAAAAAACACATCGATTTGTTTGTTTTCCGATTAAAGGTTTGACTAATGTAGTTCGCACAAGGACCCACCTGGGATGTGTGGGGTTAGCCGGAAGTTAAGTGCTTGATCGTAAAATGGGCACATGAACCGCATGTCAAACTAGGACTTTGTTCTCTGGTTGACGTATTAGGTCATTTCACATAGCCTGATGTAAGAGTTCGCGCTGTGGCATTATATGCGATACATCATCAAGCCACTACTTCTTTATTGATGTGTGTCATTGTAAATTAAGCCTAGATCGACTTTCTCTACACATCAATCCGATCCGCGTGTTTTACTGTTTCGAGTTTTTAGTAACTCGCAGTTCAATCTCAAACATTTTGCTGCAGACGTACACATGGTACAGGTGAATAACTTCATCATGTATGGTCATCGATTTGGTCTCTCAGCCATAATAAAATAGTACTAAAGAACATTTATTCGATGAATTCATTATAACAGAATTAATATTACTTTGTTAACCACGAACGGGTGATACAATCCTGTCGTTTTACGATCTAAAACTAGCTGGATCACTCAACGGCACGTCTGTGAAAGTATGGCTCGAGAAAACAGCTGTTACTCGTCCAATATCAAGATGGCGGCTCCCATGTTTAGCGAATTCAGAAATCCGGCGGCGCAGCGCCGCCGGAAAAAACGACGCGCGATCAACACATTTCTTGTAGGCGCGCGCTAAATGGTCTCAATGAAATTTTGGAACAGAGGCGGGACTGTTTTAGGACAATAACAGTCGAAGTGATACATATCGACCGCTAATGTCCAAAGTTTGGACGATAACATTCATGCTGGCGTCTTATTGTCCTACGTGGGACATTAACACGCACTCGTTGCGTGTTAATGTCCAATTTGGACATTAACGGGCGTTTGGACATTAACAGTGTCTACAAGGTATCTTACCTTACCCGGTGAGATATTTTTATCCTGGACATTCGATGTTTATACGTTGATATAAGAGGGTCACATCCTGATTTAATCACACTGGTCCATTTACCTGATTAGATCCAGGAAATGTTAATTACTCTGTCAAAACTCCATTTGGCCTGGGTAGAAATGAATTGCATCCATGGAGACGTAATCGTGTTGTCAGACCCTTATAGAGTCATTATTACGTACGCATGCCTGTATGGTTAGGTTTCCACGCCAGCCTGAGCAGGGCTAGAGAATCCCAGTAAACGTCTTATGGTAGGTTCCTTTCTTAAGATGGATCGATACTTTCACTCGTTAAGCGCCAAGGGAGACCTCTTGTGTTAATGCCATACTTAACAGTCCAGGCACGCTTCACACAATTTCCCCGACTGATACAGCCTAACGTACCTGACAGTGTATGATGGAAGGGAGCGGATTAGTCTCCATTTGGGGAGGTTAGATTAGGTCAACTGGAATATTCCTGTTTTCCAGATGCCAGCATTATCGATGTGGACTCAATAATAGCCACCTTCTCTTTTCTGAACACGAATATAGATTTTTCGGATCTGAAAATGTCTGTTTTGTCTAGCTCGTGTTCGGCTTCTGTTGGAACATTTGAAGTTTGTTTTACAAACCGGCTATGGTTACTGGTACTCTGGTCATAGGCGTGAGCATCAAATCTACACTTTCTCAAAACTGAGTCTATCGAGTGATTTGAGCTTTTGAATATTCTGCTGGAGATTCGATGTCATACTCTGAGGGCCGACTGATATTATTATGGTAATATACCAAGCATTATATAACAAACATGCCTAATGAGACTGATCCTGACTTAATATTCTCTGTTAAATAAATAATTTTGCGCATAACAGGCAAATATAAAATTCTGTAAATCGTCGGTTTTGTTTTGTCTGTCCAGAGCACAGAGTAGGATATTTACGTATCTTGTTCGAGCTTTCATCGTTTTGAACCAAGAGACTGGGTATGTGACTTGTCCGGTAGAATATTTTATTGTAGATATCCGATGATTATATTAGCGGATATTTAAGAGGGATCACATCCTGATTTAAACCATACCAGTTCATTTGCCTGATTAGATCTAGGGAATGTTTATTACTCTGTCAAATCTATATTTGTTCTGAGTAGAAATTAATCGCGTCCGTGGGTACGTAATCTTGAATTGGAACAGTATGCAAGAGTTGGAAAATAATTGACGATGTCAAGCCAGACATTTACATGCCTTGATGGTTAGGTTTCAAGGCCTGTCCGAGCAGGGCTTTCTTTCTTAAGATGGATTCACGGTTTCATTCGTTAAGCGCCAAATGATACCTCTTGTGTTAATGTCACACCTAACGGTCCAGGCACGCTTCACACAATTTCCCCGACTGACAATAGGTCAACTCGAATATTTGTGTTTCTCATATGCCAACGTTATCAATGACAAGCTTCGTGGTTCTTCAACGGGTTTGTCCACCTTTAACATCCTATCTCTTCTACAAGCGAAATATAAATGTAGAATTTTCTGATCTCAAAATGTAAGTTTTTTCTGATTCGTTTTGGGTTTCTTTGGGACATTTGTATTTTCTGTTGCAAGCCGATTATGGCTATTCTGTACAGACCTTTTGGTCTTTGATATATGTTGGCATTGTGGGAAGTTGATGCTGGGTCGTCATCGGGCCTTACAGACTAGCCTGTTGTGCTAAATGCCGTCAGTTTCGTCTGACGACGATACAGCCCACCAATCCCCAGTGTACGAGTTGTCACAGTAACACAGCTCACCAATTACCAATATACGAGTTGTCAGACCATTTCCATCATAGCTCTCTAGATTTGTTTCTAATATCGCTTATGCCGGTGCTAGGGACCGTGTGGTCATGTCCTCCAAGTTGCCACATGAACAGGTACAACAAACGCGTACAACACATATCACGAATCATTAGATTCTTGGTATGTGCTTTAGAATAGGTTAACCAGAAGACTACACTGTGAAGTCATGTGACTGTCAGTATGTCGGCACCTCTTCCCACTTCCCTTATATCCGTTGTAATTCAAGTCTTACACAGCTGAGCCTGGCGAGTGATTTGAGTGTTTTAATTTACTGCTGAACTGCTATGTTATGTAACATGTTATGTTATGTTACTGCTATGTAAAAAGTCTATAGCATACAGTCATCGGATATTTATTTGACATGACAAACGCTAGATATCGATTCCAAACAATATGATTGGTCAATACAGTTCGATTTATGGATCTCAACCAACGAAAAGCTGCAACCTTTCACGAGAGGTGTGTTGGACTCCTACTTTAGAGTTTGTTTTTTTAATCGATACAAGGTCAACAGGTCTGAGCCCCAGTAATAGACCAGGTAAACACTATATACAACATTTAACAGAAACAATGACATTGAGATTAGAAGCATAATGCTTAATAATATAATAGTATGCTATACATAGATAAGAAACGCGTGTGTTTGAAAAGAATTATGAATATGGTATAACATCTAAGTCTGCTTCTTAAAAGCACATTTCTATATAAATATGTCAACGTTTGCCTTAGACTAACGTTATTAAAGTAAACACTTGGTAAACACATATATGCAATATATATAAATAAGAAAACCATACGTTTAAACAACTTTATGAACATTGTAAAGCATTTACAATCTGTTTCTTAAATTTAAACTATGTCTAAATATGTCTACGTTGGCGTTAAGAGAAATATCATTGAAGTAAGTTAAAGTTTTTGGTAAAAATACATTTTTTCTAAGATTAATTCTACATTTCGGAGGTACAAACAAACATCTCTGTCGTAAAACACGTGACGGGGCATCAAAGTTGACCTGGGATAAAACATAAGAGGTGTCAAAACGGCTATTTAAAACAGAGTGTAGAAAAGAAAGATCTAAATACTTCCGTCTATCTTCCAAACTTAAAAGCGAAAAAGATTTACAAACACCTGTATATCCCACGTCAAAGTAATTCGTACCAGTTTTAAAACACAAAAATCTAAAAAAAACATTTCTGAACACGTTCAACTTCCAGCGAAAGTTCTTTTGTATGTGGTGACCAAACCACAGAGCAATACTCTAATTTGCTTCAAACAAATAAAATATAAAGGGGTTTGAATGAATCTGGATTGATAAAACTCTTACACCTTCTTTTAATAAAACCTAACATCTTAAAAGCCTTAGAACATATGTTCTCGAAATGGGGTTTAAAAGAAAGGTCGGTAGTTAAAATTAAACATAAGTCATTAACTTGATATATTCTTTCCAAATCTCTATCCAATATTTAATAATAATAATGTAGAGAGGTTTTCTTCGTCGTGAAACATATAACATGGCATTTAAGAATGTTGAGGTTCAGTTTCCAAAGTTTACACCAATGTACAAGATAAAATATGTCTGTCTGTAAACGAATACAATCTGCAACTGTTAAAACTTCCTTAAAAAGTTTGGAATCATCTGCGTACATAGATATATGGGAAAACTGTGATTCATGTGGCAAATCGTTTACATATAAAATAAAGATAAGAGGTCCCAAGATAGACCCTTGAGGGACTCCTGATGATACATTTATCGAGTTGGATTTAAAACCATTGATAACAACATGTTGAGTTCTGTCTGACAAATAGGAAGCAAAAAACTGTAACAAAGTACCATTAATACCAAAACTTAATTGATGTATCAGTAATTTATGATTTAAAGAATCGAAAGCTTTGGAGAGATCAATATATACATTATCTACCTGTTTACGTGAGTCAATAGCTTGTGATATCTTGCCAACATACTCAATCAGATTTGTAGCTGTAGATCTACCTTTATAAAAACCGTGCTGACTCTCCGTTAAATAAGGCTTCACATGATTAAATATCTGTTCGTGTATAAGTTTCTCCATAATTTTTGAAAACAAAGGTAAAAGTGACACAGGCCTATAATTTTCTACATTACATTTGTCGCCACCTTTAAAAATAGGAATTACATTCGCCATTTTAAAAAACGTCAGGGAAAACACCAGCGGCTAGGGATTTCTTAAAAATGACAAACAGAGGCATGGCCAGCTGTTCAGCACATTCAATCAATACAATGCCTGAAATAAATCAGGTCCACAAGCTTTACGGGAATTTGTTTCTTTTAAAAGTGTCTATTCTTAACTGTTGGCCCGCATTCGTTGATCACCTGGTAAAGATAGTCATAAAAGAATTCTGCACACTCATTAACGTTGTTCATATGTTCGAGTGTAGACCCCGGATAGAGAGACAATAGGCGCCGCATGTGGTCAAAGTCCGCTTTCTTGTAATTGTACACCGTCCTGTCGGCAAAGTGTGCTTCCAGAGCTTCGTGTCGAGATTTCACAGCTTTCTCACAAAGATTCACCGATTGCAAATTGAAGTTTGCGAGAACTACATCCAGTGTATTGTCTCCATGGGTAGGCAAAACGTTGAATTGTTTCAAGCCGTGTTCAGATAACATATGGAGGAAATCAGCTGAGTTCGTGCTTGTCCATGTCACCGGGACTGCATGGTTTTGTTCCTGTCGCCACTTCAAATCACGCAAATTAAAGTCCTGTCGGGCGGCATATGCACAGAACAAATCAGTAATTTCCGTCCCTCCAGTTTCAATTCGACCCATATGATTTCCATGGCTGTTTCCAAATCATATCTTCTCTTACACACGTATTCCTTTTTGACGGCGATGAACACACCACCACCAATATCCTTTTCGTTAGCGGCAGTTTCCTCTCTGTCACGTCGTGCAATAAAATATAGCTTTCGTCCATAACTTCGGAGTCGAAAACCCCATTATATAACCATGACTCTGTCGCACAGATAATGTCGTACGTCTGATGACTCGCAAACTGTTGGAAATCGCTAAGTTTGCCACAAATACTCTGGACATTTCGAAAGAAGCAACTTACAGGCCGTCTGTTCTTTGCCTCGTTCGCCGTGTTATCTCCTGTTTCAGAGCCTGGGTGAGGGTGAATATCTCCGCATATGACCAACATGGACACCTTTGAAAAACTGGCTTCTCGGTCACCCTCAGCTATTTGAAAGGTTGAACTGGAGTTGCTGCAGTAGGAAATTCGTCTGCCGTATCGTAGACGAACTTTCCTGATGACAAAATTTTCATTCGTTGTATTTGCCGTCTCACAATCCCAAGAACAGAGTAAAAAATCCAAGGAAAATTGACAGAGCAAAAATCGTGAACGCACCATTTGCCGCCATCTTGTTCGTCTTCATTGAGCAGCAGGATCCCAAAACTTCAACAACATACAATTGTGAAACCTGTAAGAAAAGTATACTGAGTAGTTTTACAGTTTTAATCAGAACATCTGATGAGTATACCAGGGCGTCATGTTTCGTGGGAGATACCACCGACTGACTGCGGTCGTGATTCTCGCTTGCATCGTGTCCTTTCATCATTTTTAACGAAGAGAGATGGTATCGGTCGTGTCAGTTTTTTTATGTTGGAATCTTGTTGGAATCTCTATTGTGTTGACCAGCCATTAATATCAAGAAATGGTATTGAGACCAGTTCAATTTCAATAACGGTTTTGGTCAACAACAATAAAGGGTGCTGAATATGGTTCAACACCTAATTTTGGTGTTGGCTGATATGTGGTAATACTGGTTCAATACCGAATAACGATGTTGGTCTTACTCAACATATTCACCGTTCATCTTGCTCAACACATTTTTTTGGTGTTAACATCATTGTCCTGCAGTGTGAGAGACGTCATTCCTGATACTAACATACAGGTCCATATACCTGACCAGATAATACTCTCGTCAAAATTCAATTGATGTGTGTAGAAAGAAATCGCGTCCACGGACAGGTAGACTTGAAATGCATATGTTCGTATGGATGGGGTGTAATCTCCCCTTGACAATTCGCTCCCAAATTAAACCTGGAAATCCAGTCGGAAATCCAACAGCTGCCCAGATTGGCGCTAGCACATACGTCGTTTTTGCCTTGCAGTAGTGTGAATCAGTGAAGCGCAATAGACGAAACTACTATATGTAGGGGTGATAGGTCGAGAGTGGTTTCATCAATGAATTCAGATCAAAGCGTTGATTTCCAATTAATCGTTTTAATATACTAAGTGTATGCCTACATCATAGATTTGATACGCCGGACTTTGGAGGCATGTTCGGGAATAGCAAATTTAACCTGTTGTTTGTCAGTTCCAGCCGCTGTTTGGAAAAGTCCCCTGTAATTTGAATTGATCAATCAAATGACATGTCGATATCTGTTGACGTCGCCCATCTTCAACACTCGATTTTTGAAAATTGTGTGAAATCGATTGCATTTGTGAATAAACGGGGATATCTGTAGAATGAGGGAGTATTGAGCATTAAAAGTTGGTAGAAGGATAGAAGGACCAATGTGGAGAAAAAGAAGGTATATTATATTACCAGTCGGCTGCAACGCTAATAGTGCGCAATGTTGTTCCAGGAAAACCTCCAAAATGATGAAATAGACAGGGGAGAAAACTCGCCTTAGGGCGATAACCATAAATAGCTAATCCCTTCATCCGAAAATTTCTAGGTTACCGTCCGCGCCACTATGATGCACGCACGCCTGGGTGGTTAGATTTCAACGAGATCGTAAAATACAGACTAGAGAAACCGAGTAATTGTCCCATGGTGGATTTCTAGATGGATCGATGCTTTAACTTGTTAAGCGCCATATGGAACCTCCTGCGTTAATGCCAAACTCAACATTCCAGGCACGCTTCGCACCTGACAGTTTATGACAGGTGGAAGGGTATTATGCCCTGCGTGAAGAATGCTACTGTCAGTCACCTCCATACATTCCTGTTTCCCAGATGCAAGCGTTATCAATGCGAAGACTTCATGGTTCTGGCGACGATACATCTCACCAATCGCCAATGTACGAGTTGTCACAGCGAAACAGCTCACCAATTACCAGTATACGAGTTGTCAGAGCATTTCCATCATAGCTCTCTAGATTTGTATCTAATACCGCTTATGCCGGTGCTAGGGGCCGTGTGGTCATATCATCCATGTTACCACATGAACAGGTGCAATAAAAGCGTACCTGAGATACAACACATATCACGAATCGTTAGATTCTTGGTATGTGCTTTAGAACAGGTTTACAAGAAGACTATTCTGTGAAGTCATATGACGCAGTCAGTATGTCGGCACCTCTTCCCACTTCCCTTATATGTGTTGTAATTCGATGGTTCTCTGTGTCGAACGTTAATATTTTCTCTCTTCTAGGGATATTAATCTCTTCTTGGCACACATGAAGCAGACGCCATCCTGTGAATGTAGAGTGCCAGATATGTCCTGTTCCTCGTGGGTTTCTTTGGGATAATTGCAGTTCTTTTCATACCCGATTATGGCTAAGTCAAGTTTTACCTGTGCATATCAAATCCTTATTGTTTGCGAAAGAACGCCTGCAGGTATTAACTACTGCTGGCGATCTAGTGCCATACTTCGAGGGTCTCGTATATGAATCTCAGACGGCGATCACCACAATAGTACTAGTGTTCGTGCTCTACCAAGACAGTGATATCCTAAACATAATTTCCCAGATAGCACACCTACGTTGAAATAACGTTGATATATGGTATCGCGCAAACGCTATATGACGATGATTTTGCTCATTGCATGCATTAACGTTGAAAAGGGCGAGTGAGTGGATGCGATTTAGCGTCGTCTTCAACAATATTGCAGCTATATCAGGACGTAACGTTGAAAAACATCAGACGACAGTATTAACTAATCGTCGACGTTCAAATTCTAACAGTATTCAAAGGTTTTCATACAAATGTAATACAACGCCAGGCGTCTTTTCAACTTACATGTAAATCCAATGAGGAATAGGACTACCATGTGACATTTGCGTGAAACCTATTATCAACGTTGTTCTAATGTTTGTGTTTTATTTGGATAGACCCTAAAAAATAAAGAGATATTATGCTCATAAGATTATACGATGACATGGCGGAGAATGAGTCATGCAACCCTATATATACGCCAGTATGCCTGTAATATTAGACTGGCTCCAATGAACCTCGAGTTCAGAATGGCTAAGAATGAAACTGGTTGAGTCATTGAAACTCCCACCTCGGATCAACGAGGGATCTTCTATACACATTATGTGTTACGCACGAGCAAAGAATCGAGCAAATCAAACACCATCAACATCTGCTATGAACGATGGAATATCTCTGTGTCCGTATTAAGTTGATATTTGACTGGGCGAATTAGATGTTCATTTGTCTGTTCTAATTTCAAATAGATGTTTTTGTAAGTAGTAGTATAAATACATGGCTAGTGGTCCAGTTCTTGCTGTACATATGTGATATACTGTAATTGGTTTGCATTTCTTTGCATACGTGATATGACAGAAAGTAGTTAGACAATAGTACGTGATGTCAAGATAGCGTATAGTAATATTAGTTTGACGTCTCCTCTCCGACATAAAAAAACCGTTGTCTTTGTGTATAAACGGTGGAGAAGTTTAGTGTATTTGGCAAATTTCGAAACGTAAGCGTTGACAGCATTGCTTGGTCTTGTATAAATCTTTCTGGTTTACTTGTGATGACAAATTAGCGAGCAGTCATCAACAGGGCATGGAGCGTGTTATAGCTCCATTACTCAAATCGTCATTCGGTCATTTGTCTGGATAAATAGAAAAAGTGTCATGTAAAATCATTGTTGTTGTGGTGCCAAATCATTAACGTATTAACCCTATCTGGCCTGGCTTTTTGGGACCTGTCCAGGCCTGGAGAGGGGCCATTTCGCCCCCTCCCCCATTATTATTTTTCTCAGCCCTTGAGCTAGGAGAGCTGAAACTTAACACACTATACCCTTGGGCCAGGCTCTACCAGAAAATTTAAAGAAAAAAAATCCAAGACGGCTGCTTTAATGACGTCACAGCGATCCCATTTTCACAGACGGCGTTTTTGGTCGATTTTTTGGTCAGATTTTTTCAAATGTTTCCTTCGTGCTAATTTCTCCGCAAAAATTGCTTGATATATTAGTAGATGTTAATGTGATGTGAAATAAAATAGTTTTTGCCTACTTTGCATCGCGTAAAAGCAGACATTTAAAAGAAAAATGACGAAAACATCATTTTTCTGGTGCCTCACGTGGACGCCATCTTGAATTAACCCATGATCCTCTTCTCGTTAGGTTATGCAAGTAGGCTCAAAATGACCACAATATGATAAACTATAACGTCACAGAGTGTCAGCTCTCAATGTCTTGTGGTTCTGGATTCAGCACAGAAAGTTGGGTAGGAGGCCATTTTGCCGCCCCCCCCCCTCGGTCTGGAACATTTAAAATTAGAATATATGTGCTATGCGTATAATATAAGGTAACTATCTATACCATATAAGCCATATAAATAATTAGAGGATCGAAAATGGATTCATTCACGTGTTATCCCAAATCAGTTAAGAGTGGGCTCTTAACATCAAAGGCGATCCTATGCGAAAGTCACAATTATATTTGACATTCACATCTTCAGCTTTAGAGAAATAATTCGCTGATGTAACCAGCGATAATTGTCTCAAAATTAATGGCTGGTTCAGTCTGTTGGGTTCTGATAAAAGCTGTCGTTAATTCCTGAAAGAAAAAAGGGTCCTAATCACGATAATAATTCTCTTATTATTAGTAAACGAGATTTATTCATACGATAATTGGTTCCCCATGGGATTACTGTAGAGATAGACAGACAACACGAGTGGGCGATGATCAAAAGAATGATTCTTTGATTGGGATTTGGAGCTATATATTTTTGTCTGTCTTGAGCTTTACAGAGCTTTTATAGGTTGTATTGCACAGTGATATTATACAGTTGGGGATAATTTCTGCCCAAGTGGTTATTTTTCCCCCGAGACTTCTCCATTTGCTTCGTAAAACTACGCGGATATACTGAGCGGCGTGAGTTCACTGCCATTAAGATTCTGGGACTGCATGCTACGAATAATTTGAATTGCCTTGATGATAGTTCGACCTGTCTGAAATATGACCTACATTTACAGATGAATTATGTTGTCTGATGAAATTTTCATATATCAGGATAGAGAGAGAGAGCATTTAATTTAACGTCACGTTCAGCAATATTTCCGCTATATAACGACGAACCATAACTCTCTAAAGATTAAATATATGAAAACAAAATTGGATCACAAATCAATTGGTGTCAAACAATCTCTTATGAGAATTTCTTGTTGTACCGTCTGAATCCGACAGCAAACTCTGCTTCAAAATCCCAAATAACACTTTCATGTTTACTGGATTCGAGCACTTTTTAACACATTTAGCAAAGTCTCTTTCTACCAAACCAAAATCATCATAGTGTCTATTTTGTTACATTTCTGAGTGAATTCACAAAATTATTGTCTTAACATTTGAAGACTCCTACTGTTCATATTCTCTAGTGGAGAGATCACCTTCTTTTTTGAACAATGCAGTTTGACGACGAATTCACACTTGATGTTGAGGACGATCTACTAAATGGACTGGGTCCCTGACATCTTTTTCCTCTCCTCAACATCACACAGTCTCCATAGCCTCGGGAGGGTCCGGATTCACTGTCAGCTCACCTCTATACGCAGTATCACTACGATAATTCCGTATGAAAAAAAAACACTTCGCACATTCTCCTTTCATGGTTCTCTCATCCGCTTGACCTTCAGAACTTTACTAAACGCTCTAAAAGCGTACAACATCCTCATCACCAACGAAAGGAGTTATCTCTCGTCGACTTTATGACAAAAGAGATGATTACAATTTCGACATCGTAAACTACCCCTTTCTGGACAGTAATATTCCAGTGGGACCTGCATATGGCGTATACATATCTCGCCTAGTAGCATTTGCTAGATCCTGTGTTAAATGTCACGATTTTAATGAACGTCACAAAACATTGTTGCAGAAACTCACAAAACGGGGCTATTCCACCAAGCGCCCCCACTCAAAATTTCTCACATTTGGCGATACATATCGCATGCTGATAGCAAAATACGAACGTAGCGTGCAAGATCTATGGCGCTACGTTTCGTAACTTGCGGTCTAATTCCGCTTAACCCGGGGCTACGGGCCGTATGAACCCATGTACTTCAAGATTCTCATGGTGTTCATATGAACAGACGCACTCAAAGCGTGACTTGAGATACATCACTCTCTAGATGGCGACTTTACACCGATTATTATGGATTAAGAACACTGATCAGCGATACGGATTTTATATTTTTGGAACATCATGATGTCTTGTCGTCGGCATCATTGAAAACTGTTGACCGCTTCTCTCTTGCAGGAAACTAGCCTATGTTTATGTATACTATGATTGTCTTTTTGAATTTGGTGCTAATACTGTTATATGGAATATGGAATAGGTTTTTGGATTATAGACGCAGTTATTCTTTAATGGACGACGGCTGAATTATGAATGACGGACTAGACGCTTGTAATCCACTGGAGTTCCACTGCAACTAAGAGAGAGAGAACGAGGAAACATTCATCATAAACTCGTTAATGGTCAGAACATCACATCGGAAAAATCGATCCGCAACAGTTTTAGAATTAAACGGTACGTACAATTCACGGAATTCGCCGTAACGCTTCCATTTATTCTACCCCGATTTCCTGCACAACCAACAAATCAATACAAGTCTTGTTTTTCCCCATCGACCGAGAAGGACCTCCAATCGAGAGCCTCACTTTTCTTGTTGAGCAATCACGTTCAACCGACATGACAGACGGCACGAAACGGTATAAGGGTACAGGCAAAAACACAGGTAAGTCATAACGGCCAGGATGCAAATAAATATATCACAGATACCATGGATAATAATGAGCATGAAACAGGTACACGAACAAGGCAGCACGTAATGGCTCCAGCGTGAACCTAAAATATCAGCAAACTGAACACAATTTCAACGTTGTCAGCACAGTAAATCCACAAATTACAAGCCCAGAATTTCACAGTATATTTGGACGACACTTTTACGAAGCCACGGTACAAAAATTCGAACGAAAGTCAGGGTACGTATATCCACAAATCTACGAAATCTGAGACTGAATGATTAAAAATACGCAAGAATTGACCTAATATCCAACGGGGAACCTATTATATCAGGTCAACGTGCTTCTCTCGAAAAATTTCACAGAGGTGGCAAGGTGAAATTTGATAATTTACCTCCACATTGAGTTATAACCTCGAGGAAGGGAACGAGGCTATGTGGTAGGTGGACGCCTTAATTGTATGTGAAGATAAACGCCGCCTCTATTGAGTCGATACAATCATTTTGCTGGCAAGAACTACATTAGAAACTGTCCAGGAATCATCAATTAACTATGGGTAAAGACAAGCAACAAAAGCGAGAGCCTCAAACGGATTCCCATGCGAAAAATGTGACGAAAACTCGGAAGGCCAGAGAGGCAGGTAAAAATGCAAATGGCGGCGAGCTGGGAGAATTTCCCAATTTCACTCTACCTGAAGCAAACAATCCATGCAGAGCAAGCTGCCTTATATACTGCTCTGAATTCTATGGCCTCACATTTCACAACTGTTCCACAGTCATTCAAAAGAGACATCGTTAAATCGATCGATAACCTTCGCGATGAAGTTACGACAGCAGAAAATCTAGAAACCGCTCAAGAAGATATTACTCAGTTGAAAGAAGACCTCCTCAATGAGCGAAAAGCTCGCTCTGAATTGGAAAAAACTGCTTGTCTCTCAAGTTGAATCAGCCCGTGCAGATCTCGTAAAATTGAAAGAAGACCATCATTCTGAAAGTGCAGGAAGGCGTGAGTTGGAAACAAAGCTTTCCTCGCAATATAATGATACTGAGAGACGTTCAACATCATATAACATCAGATTAGATGGTATCCAAGTCAATGCAGCAGAAGATCAGAGCTGTGATGACAAAATTGCCTAGACCCTGATCAGCAACAAGTTGGGTCAATTCAGTGATATAGATCAGGTAAAAAACTCCATTGAGATAGCCCACAAACTAAAATCATGCAGAAATCCGACAGGGGCTGGTAGACCTCTTCAATTGATTGCACGCTTTTACAGAAGGAAAATCAGATTGGAAGTGGTAAATGACTTCAGAAGTCTTAGACGCAACTTCCAGGAAAGCAGCCCAGATGATAACGCCAAATTACAGCAATTGACTACCAGCTTAAGAAAAAGACCCAACCATTGATGTCCAAAGCAAATAAAGACAAGAAAAAGGTTCGATTTTCAGGCGGCAAACTATTCATTGATGGAAGAGAAGTACAATGACCCAATCTGAAATAATCAAGATAAGTAAACAGTCCAATCGATGAATAAACAAGGTCACCATAACTGGTATAAAATATAGAATAAATAATTACTTATAATTTACAGTTGATGTGCTTATAAATTGTTGTAAATACTATGTCAATGATGACAAATGTAAACAAATTCATGTTATGGTCTTACTCCAAATGCCATATATAATAATTTCATGATACATAAGCTTCACTCTAAATTGATGTCTAGTATCCAGAAGTGTTTGTGTTTCCAGTACATTCCAGCAAAACTCTGGGGCGTGTAAGTCTTATGTCAATCTATCTTCATTGTCCTGGCACTAGCCTACTGGTCTGAATAACTAAACATTATATATAGTCAGGTTATGTAGTTTAACTTGGAAACAGAACACACAAACAGTACACAAACCAGTCCCTAACAATGTGCCAAACATAATTTTGATAGCACATAGCCATTCCACTGGAAATAAAATCTGCATGCAGCAAACTATCAAATATATTTCTGATGTTTGGTGTTGCATACAGTGTTATACTCAAATGCAGATCTAATGAATTTGTGTCTACAAGTCAATAACCCGCGATGGAAAAGTTTATCTACCCTGCTGTATATTTATTTGAATGCCCTTATATTCATGATTCTATTTGTCATTTATTAGTAAAGATTGGCGTAAGGTATATGCCAGAGGTTTGATAGGTTTTACTGTTATTGTCTGGTTCTTTAAGTACCGTAATAAATATTGCATGTGATTTGTCGGTAGATAGCTTTATCATAAGGTATAAATTATCAAACAACAGGATGAGCAGGGAGCAGGCATTAACATTTAAGCCTATTTTCACGTTCCGCCATATTTAATGATATCATCAAATGATTTGCTGATATCAGCAAATCCTCGATTTGATGATATCATCAAATGATTTGCTGATATCATCAAACCATTTGCTGATATCATCAAATCATTTGCTGATATCAGCAAATCGACTGATTTGGTGATATCAGCAATCCATTTGATGATATCAGCAAATCATTTGATGATATCTGCAAATCATTTGAAGATATCACCAAATATTTAATGATATCAGCAAATGCCGAATAAAACGTAAAACGGCTTGCCATACTACCGGGCCTAGATGGTATTAGCATGTCTCTAGTCAAACTTGTCTCAGAATATAATTCTGTTCCCTTATGTCAATAATGAATTTATCCTTTAGCTCTGGTGTTGTCCCAGACGCTTTCAAATCTGCTAAAATCACCCCTGTCCACACATCCGGAGATAATAAAGCACTAGAAATCTACAGACCAATATCAGTCCTGCCCTGCACTCGAAAAACTTGCAGCTAATATGATAACCAATTTTCTAGAAATCAATCAGATCATCTGTCCAAACCAATATGGTTTTCGGTCTAATCACTCAACTTCCCTGACAGCTATTTGTATGATAAATTAATAACGGCCAAAGAAGCAAAACAAAACAGCATTATTACGTTCTTAATCCTCTCCAAAGGTGTTGACACGGTAAATCATAATATATTATTAAGTAAACTTATCCACTAAGGGATTCAGAAATTTGTCAAATCACTGGCTTGAAAGTTACTTAACAAACAGAATGCAAAGTGTCTCTTTTAACGGTACAATATCACTTCCTGAGAAAATTGCATGTGGTGTACCACAGGGATCTATCCTACGGCCAATTTTATTCCTTAAATACATTAATGAAAAATCTAATGTGTCCAACTTGCTACATACTATACTTTTTGCGGATGATACTAGTCTTGTCTGCCCCACCGAAAATATTGTTGATGCTATTAATATACTGATGTCTGAAGTTGATAAAATATATACCTGGGTTTCATCAGACCGCTTGACATTGAATATCACGAAAACGAAATGTATGGTCATTAAACTAAATAATAAACCCTTACCCGATTATGCACCACCGTTGCTCATCTCTGGAATTGAAATCGAATTTGTCAATGAATTTAAGTTTCTCGATATTGGTTTTAATGATAAACTGAACTGGACGTCCCATATTGATTATATTTGCAAGAAAGTATCTCGTAATATAGGAATCATTAATCATATTAAACATTCCCTTAATAAGGAGACACTATATTTACTCTACTATTCCATGATTTATCTATGCTTGTCCTACGGAAATATCTTATGAAGAAACACCTATGTTACTCATCTAAATCCATTGTTCTTACTACAGAAAAGAGTTAAGGGTGATAACTTTATCGAAAAACTAGACCAAACACAACCTCTATTTGTTGCTTTAAAGATTCTGACACTGTATAATTTGAATCTCTATCTTTCACAGAATCTTGCACACAATTTCCTCTACCATACTAACCAACTGCCTGTTCACTTTCAAACATATTTAATTAGACAATCAGACATGCATCAACATAATACTAGAAACCACGATACAAATCTCTACCGGTCATTTTATCGTCCAAACTTGTCTTATCACACTATCAAACCATCAGGACCCCGGAAATCGAACAATCTGCTCTTGACGATGAAACATTTGAATTCATCATCTCTCTCTAAATCAAAGCTGAAAACATTTAAGTGAACGTAGCCTCCATATTTAAAATTCTACCACAGTGTACATTTGGTCAGTCACTCATCACATATTACCTGCCACATATAGCTTCATAAAATGTTATATATTTATATAGGGATAGAAGAAGCCTCATGGGGGTTTATTCCCGATGACTCACTAGTTGTAATACTAAGTAATTTATAGAATATGGTTATATTCCACAACTAGGCTCTTCACTATTCATGTACTGTATACTTGGTGAATCTAATGAAATAAAAACAAGAAATAGATATTGCTTGTGAATGTTGCCGACATTAGTAGGCATAACAACCCGAAATAATAATTATCTGATATCGAAATATGCCCATCTTTGTTTGGCAAATGTATATCCACGAAAACCGCTGTCAATCGTCAAGACATTATGTGATATTCATACAAAGGACTCTCACTTGACCAACATGATGATTAGTTTGTCCACTGACCAAAATTGCAATGGGAATAGTTTAGTAGAGTTACTTCGGAGATTTTTGCACGTAAAATTAATTTATAAGTATGTTTCAAAGCATATAGCGATTATTTGATCAGTGAATTGATCGATTTTTTTTAAATGGACTGATGGGGAAGTCACCATGAATTTTCATCTGCAGCCATATAACCTCCAGTGTTTTAAGCAGATATCTATCGGAAACAGAAGGCTTATATTAATCAATATTTCCATGCCAGTTTATTGGGTTTGTCACAGATGGCGCCACTGAGTGGGATAAGCAGACGACAGTTTTGACAGCTGTCAAGATCGGCATATCTCTGAAGACAATATTGCAAATCTTCAGTGGCTCAAGTGGTTCACCATGTTCAGAGTAAAGAAACAGTGAAGTTTGTAACCATCCTTCAAATTCTTTTGCCAGGGACCAAAATCTTTTCTATTTAACAGCGAATTTAGAAAATTGACATCAGCAATCATTGACACGGATGCTGATTTAGGTTAATACTGTATGAAGCAAACCATGGGGTTTCGCCTATCAAGAACTTCATAAAGTCTGACTCTATATTATATTAAAAATTGATTAGAAAAATCCCACCACGCTTCAGGTTTCTAGATGTTAGCTTCAGTGCCTGGTCATATATTGCTGGTGTGGAACAAGGTACTGTTTTTATTATTAGTGTGATACTACATAGTTTTTTTTCATAGTACCAACATCGCACCATTTCCTCCGTATTGATTCCGGAACACGGTTAAATGTTCTTAAACCTACCTGGCCTGGGGGGCTTGGGTGTTTGCTCCGGAACGACGAATAATTGAGGGCTGAAACTCCGCGACTTTTTAGATTTTCCTATTAGGGTCATTTTGAGCCTATTTGCATAACCCCCCGAGCAGAGGATCATGGGTAAATTGAAAATGGCGGCCATGTTGGGTTCCAGGAAAGTGATGTTTTCGTCATATTTCTTCAATTTGTTTGCTTTTTTTGCATGGAAATGTGGGTAAAATATATTTTATTTCATATATAAATTTATTTGCTAATTTATCATGCAGATTTTTTTATACATATTCTTGTAGGGCTTGACCCAAAGATATAGTGTGGTAAGTTTCAGTCCTCTAGCCTTTGCGATAGCGAAAATATATCTGTGGCACTTTGCGCCCCTCCCCCCTCCCAGGCTGCGGTACATCCCAAATCGCCCAGGCCAGATAGGGTTAATAATGCATGCATGAGCAGCGACATGATTTTATGTTTGTCCTGGAATTAGTCGACCTTGGTGTGGTACAGTGATAAATGCCTAGTGTCAATTGTAGGTAATAGCTTTTACAGACCAGGCTAGATTAACTCTGACTCTAATTAACTCGATTATAATAACAGATTAAGAACTGTCTGTCCTCTGCACCATATAAATATTCGTCACAGAGAGAGAGAGACATAATTTTGTATACTTCTTATGCGTATGTGGGAATCACGCTGAAAAAATGTAGGCTATAAGAAACCTGGGGCCGATTTCATGAAACCTCACTTAGGGCAATTTTCGCACTTGAAAGCTGAAATGCACTTGAAAACCTCCCTTGACTTGAGTTTTTTCTTTTCATGAAATTACAAGCGTCTAGTCCGTCATTCATAATCCAGCCGTCGTCCATTAGAGAATATCCGCGTCCATAATCCAAAGACCTATTCCATTTTCCACATAACAGTATTAGCACCAAATTCAAAAACACAATCATAGTATACATAAACATAGGCTTGTTTCCTGCAAGAGAGAAGCGGTCAACAGTTTTCAATGATGCCGGCAAGACATCATGATGTTCCAAAAATATCAAATCACTTGAACCCGAAATCGCACTTGAGTTCAAGTGTGGTCGGACTTCCCTTGAAAACCCGTACCTGAAATAAAAACGTACTTGAAATGATCAATACGAAGGAAGATGATATCGAAAAAGAAGTTTTTTTCATGTGCCCATGCATCATAATGCACGTATGGGCATTGTTCTTCATCTCATGGATCCAAAAATGGCAAAGATATATTTATTTCACACCAGAAATTCTACCGATCGGCTCCTAAGCTTGAAGTATTTTGAGCATACACTTGATTCTGCGGGGGTACTATTTATTATCAAACCGCGCAAAAGAGTTCCAAAAAGGTCACTTCAAACGTCACTTGGCCAAGTGCGGCCAAAAACGTTTGGTGAAACACAGCTTGAGATTTTTTGAAGTGCACTTGGTCAGGTGCGAAAATTTCCCTTGGAAAACTCAAGTCAAGCGAGGTTTCATGAAATTGACCCCAGGACTGGGGCCGAAAAATCTCAAGTTGTGTTTCACCAAACGTTTTTGACTGCACTTGGTCAAGTGATGTCTGAAGTGACCTTTTTGGAACTCTTTTGGGTTCAAGTGAACTTTCATGAAAAGCAAAAACTCAAGTCAAGGGAGGTTTTCAAGTGCACTTGAACTTTCAAGTGCGGAAATTGTCTCAAGTGAGGTTTCATGAAATCGGCCCCTGATCACCGACTCAAAGGAAGAGAATTTTATTTGGTCGCCATGCAGAGGATGCAAATCTAAAAAAATATCCTCATTCAAAAAATTATCCCCCGGGTTAATATACCTGCGAATCAGATTCGTATCAGTATCTCGTGAAATTGCTTGACAAAACATACCCAACTGATCGTGAAAGGGTACCGTGAACGTGATATTGTTAAGTCAAAGATTTTCAGATATAAAAGGAAAGAAAACATCATAAGCAGAAGCCAAATAACCAACCATCTAATTGCCCGGTGTGTTTTTTCACATCCAGTTTCTTCAGATGACACCACTGTATGAAACAGATGACCGTTTTGTTCCAGGCAGGATAAATTGCATTATTCATAAGAGAGTGTCATAATGTCAGAGTGAAGAGGTGCAAATGAGTGGTGCATTACATTTCTAGCACACAATGAGGTTTGTCTTTGTTCAAATCACGATAAAAAATTCCAGAGGCCCATAATTCCTCTATCGGAAAACAAATTATTTCAAGAATCATTCATCGTTGCCACGATTACCCACTGACACAGTTTACCATTTGAAAAAATAGAATACGTCCAGGTAGTTTATGTATTAAAGTATACAATAGCCTGTTCATTAGACCTGGACAATCCGATCGATTTGGTCGTGAAAGGACAAATATAGTTCATGTATCGCTTCATGCCGTTTTAGCCTAAGAGACAGAGACCGTAAGAAGCATGGAATCCCCTAGATCCCTGGTGCCCGCACATTCTGAACTGAATCATGTTCTTGCTCAAACGTTAGACCTAACATTCAGTAGACAAACTTCGTCCACGAATAAATTCTGTGTCCACGATCGAAAGATAAAATTCATATGACAATATTAACACAGAACTCCAAGCAGGCATAGAAAGCTAGTTTTTCGCAAGAGAGATGCCGTCAATATTTTTCAATGATGCCGGTAAAACATCTTAATAAATTTTTGGAGATCACTGGGAAACACGGCTATCTGTCCGCAAGTATCGCTTTATAAAATATGATACAACAATGGCGTCTTTTTCCTTCACACTTGTTTCGTTGCGTTTAATGGTCCTTTGTTTTTGTCCTGGAATTCTTAAAGGCCTCTTTTTTTGCGAGTCATTTGGCAGAATTAGCTTCCATTAATTATTATAGCTTCTGTGCTTGATAATAGAGTGTATGTTATTTCACTGTACTACATAGGTTTGCTCGGTGCGTGGAGTACTATGACATTGATTATAACACATATGCTATCGCAGGTCGTAGTTAGTCGGACTAGTGGATCAGAAACTGGATTCTAGACTAATAAATAACTGAATAATTCATGTACAATAAGCTTCATGGTTAAACCAAGCCTCTCTAACGGAGCAAGGATCACAGAAAAGGATGCTAAAGTTCGATAAAAAAAGTCCAACATGTAATCCCTCGATCCAATTCATATTACGTATTTCGCGGAAATCATTACATGACTAAATATACTAAATTATTCATTAATGACCAACGGCATCTCAAAGGTTATATAGAGAACACGAGTTTCTATTTGCTTGACGAGGATATTTCAGATCGGTAGTCCATTGATATATCGGTATCATTAACTACATGTAATTGATGACACATGTTTTATGTATCATACTACTTTATGCTCCAGCAAAGTACATATGATCCGTGCTATATGAAACAATATTGCTGAATACTACCACCATTGTCCTAATGTTTTGGTAAAGAAATGATATTACGAAGACAAAAATGCCTTTCCATATCGAGTTAAATAACAATTAGACGCAGATTCCAATGCCCATCTGAGAATAACAATGCACATAAATGACTGAGTCTGTTGAATACACACATCTATTTGCTTTGTCGCTGTCAATGACTACAGGTGTCGCCACTGCCGAATTCATTAGCAAACTGCTCCCTTTAGTAATTAGACATGAATTAGGTTCCAATTTTTCCCCTTTAAAAATCGATCTCTCAGATTGAAAATGCCAGTTTATTAGGTCTATCAGATCTGAGACGATGTCGTTCCTAATCTTCTCATATTGAAATTTAATCAGTTTAATGATACATGGTAATTTTGGTCTCTTTTCGCTTTTGTTGTAACATTGACCATTGATTTACTTGCAAAATTCCATATTTACGAGAAACGTGGGCGTGTTGACATTAGTCATATGGCGTGATGGCATTGGCTATATGGTGTGATGGCAGTGAAGTGCATATCGTACAGGAAAAATATATCAACAACTAATCTTCATTTTCACGTTTGCCCACTTCCGATTGGATATTGGAGAATGTATATCTTGGACTGATAGACTTGGGTGCCCATAGGTGGTTAAACTATAACTTTAGAGTCCTTTCTGTGTTATCCACACTACCAAGCCATTGACATCACTGCAAATGCTCTAGCGTGATCCCACAATATCCTATCTGCTCGCTAGTTAAAAAGACAAAAGTCATGCTTGTGTGTGCTCATGTCGTTCGATCAGACGTGTCTGCGAAGGGAATGCGAAGAAGAATAGCAACCGTTGGACCATTCTTCTCACAAATTCCGAATATTGTCATGTATTTGTAATACTTTGAGTCACAGTATTATCATGTCTCATTTGAAACGATCCCCAAAGTAAATGCCAGATTCGGTAAATGTTCTGTTGTACCAACCGGCTTCTATCATGAAATGTAAGAGGTACAATGATTTATTTTTGTTAGAATCGGTCGAAACTATGGATGGTTCAACAATAACCTACGAGGCGCCTTGTTCTAAAGGTCAATTGTCATCATTGACGTCCATAGATTATTTGCATCTATGCTATCTTCCTATGTAACGAGTCGAATAGAACTGTTCGTCGCGTCTGTCTTGCCGGAAGTTAGCCTATTTTTATGTATACTATGATTGAAATTTTGAAGTTGGTGCTAATACTGTTATATGAATTACGTCTTTGGATTATGGAAGCGGGAATTCTTTAATGGATGACGGCTGAATAATGAATGACGGACTAGGCGCTTGTACTTCAAACAAGCATAATCGGCCCTTTTCCCAGACCTATGCTAACTAATGATTTATCCAGATTACTTAGATTAGAAGTATATCATATCAGCAATTATTGGTAGAAGCATAACGAGATATACAACGTAGACTAGATAGACCCTAGCAATAAACCATTTCCTTCCCAGACTGAATAGGTCAAGTTGTATATGATTTCTCCATACACCATCAAAAAGTTATTCATCAAACTTACTCCAATTAGTTGAAGGTATACGAGCAAGTCGAGCGGTTTAATATGGCTGGCATAATCAATAACCGTAGTGCCAAATGACATACCCAGTTCCCGGTGTCTTGTAGGCGGTCGTTGGCTCGGCACCAAGGTAAACACTAGCAAGCGCTATACTTCTCTCTAGTCTACTTAAGCCTATCAATAACAGTTGATCTTGAGGAGATAATTGGTTATGGTTTAATACTGGCTTATGAGAGCATTTGTCAGCACTTTAGCAGAAAACGTGACTTGATTCCGATAAGCTAGGCTTTGCAAGAACATCAGCGAAAGCTCTAGGCAAAAGAGAAATGCCTGTTCGACCACCTGCTTCCTAGTTTTGGATCGCTTTTAGGTACACACTATCTGGGAGAGATTGAGCTGGGGTGTAAACCTTAATCTCTCATATGCCGACGTATGAACAAGAACTATATCTCTAGCTCTGCTTATTTAAAACACATTCCATTATGGCGCATGACCGACCGAGGACGAAATGAACCCAGGCGTCTACAAAATTTGTTCAAGCGGTTTACTTGACAACGAATTTCCAGATTGATGGATAGACATGGCTGCGATCGTAGTGGAACATTCTAGCGAAAGTCTTCGAGGAACCAGTCAGTCAATTGGGGAAGTTGTGGGTGACAAATTCCATATTAATCAACTTTACGAATAGGCGAGCGAGTCTTTGAATGGAAACGATGTACCGTATTTGTACGTAGGAAAGACGGGTCCCGGAAAGTCGCCCTGATTGCTTGCAAAAGAAGCATAACGAAGCATATCTTACATATCCCTCCAATGGACAATATTCAGCCGGTTATCCTCTGGACGACTGTTTCTCTTTGGCGATTTTTTTCTAATTTATTCAAATTCTCTAGCTACATATTTATCTCTTGCCAAATCTACACAAGGTTTTTCAACTGTGACTTCCAAACCGGGTCAGAATTACTCTATTGTATACGACAACCGAGCGATCATATAACGATCAACTTTATGAGCTATCGACTACGTCATGGAACTGGTGATCACGTGCCACAGCGGAATGTGAGTTAAAACAGCAGAGCGCGAGAGAGCATGTAAACATATGCTTCGGAGGACCATCCAAAACACATAATCCGATAAAATATCAGGAAATAATTCCCAGCCAAGCATGGACAAATCTTTTGTCTTTTGAATTTTTGAGGTTTCCTATTCAGATTAAATGAGACATGGAAGAAATTTGAAGAAAACACCCCAAATCGGGTTCAATTTCGATATTTCTTCATTCTTGTTTTTCATGGCATTATCGTTGCAAAATGGAGAGAAACATACGAACAAAAACTATACAAACATATTATACGTTATCCAGTAATATAATCATTTCACTGGATTTGAAGGAAACTACAGATAGCCTTAATGGCACCTCATATTTGGATCTATATCTCTAAAAAAAAAATGAAGCGAGCCTTCCCTCTCGTCGACTTCATGACAAAAGGATGATATCGATATCGTAAACTATCCCTTTCTGAACAGCAATATTCCAGTGGGACCTGCATATGGCGTATACATATCTCGCCTAGTAGCATTTGCTAGATCCAATGTGACGATTTTAATAAACGTCACAAAACATTATTGCAGAAACTTATAAAACCGGGCTATACCATCAAGCGCCTCCATTCAAAGTTTCTTAAATTGGGCGACACATATCGCATGCTGATCTATTTCCGCTTAATCTGGGGTTAGAGGCCGTATGAACAATCTGGGGTTAGAGGCCGTATGAACAATCTGGGGTTAGAGGCCGTATGAACAATCTGGGGTTAGAGGCCGTATGAACCGCATGTATTTCGAGATGTTCATGGTGTTCATATGAACAGTCGCAATCAAAGCTTGACTGAGATACATTTTTGGGACATCATGATGTCTTGCCGGCATCATTGAAAACTGACCGCTTCTCTCTTGCAAGAAGCTAGCTTACGTTTATACTATGTCTTTTTGATCGCTATATACATGTAGCTGAAATATTGCTGAAACCTTAATTCTCTCTCCCTCTTGTCTTTTTGAATTTGGTGCTAATGCTGTTACTTGGAATATGGAATAGGTCTTTGAATTATGAATGACGGCTGTATAATGAATGACGGATCAGACGTTTGTAATATATTTAAAACATTATCACTGATATTTGCCACAAATTTAAATCCCTTCGAAAACAAACCAGTATAGCACCTATAGTAATCGATTAAAAGTTTATGCACAAACGAATGAAATCTAAAGCAATCAACACATGCCCCGCTTCCCCCATATCACGTCTTTCCTCTCTCTCTCTCTCTCTCTCTCTCTCTCTCTCTCATGCATTTAGCAACAACCCCTCTCTTGCTTAAATAGCTCTCTTTAGTGCCTCGTGCATTTAAGAACAATGAATGATTGTTACACTTTATAGTTGTGCTTCGTCACACTGGTACAGGGTAATTTGAATGTGGAACGCAATTGTACAACTGCAACCCAATACAGCAAATAAGCTAACGATGTGGCACAGGGATGCACCAAAAAAAATCTTGGATAACGAGACAACGTCCAACTAGATGAAGTGCTCTACAACTTTTAAGATCGATTAACTACATTGTCTTTTTGTTCAGTTTACCGGTTACCGGTTTCTTTTGTTGTTTTCTGATCGGAAACAATTCTGATTTATGATCAGGAATTTTGCGACACACTATAATTGACAATTTCCTAAATTTTATTAGTTACATCAGCGTTGATAAGCCTGTTGCCAGTGATCGATTGACTGGCTTGATTAGGTACCCGTTCAGAATATAAATAACTCGGCGGGCTTTCTCTAAATCATACCAATCAAGAGTGCGTTAAACCAACAATTACACCAATCCACTGCGAGCTTGGTTTGAGTTTGATTTCATCGCTGGCTAAAGTACTGAAATTGACATCAGCTACACGCTTCGGATACTGACAAGCTACTTCAAAACTCATTCGAATCACCTAAACGGTCCAGATAAACCCTCTTCGAGAATTAAGGATTAACATAGTCTTGTGAAGAAATAAATCATGTGTTGAATTTTCCTTCCACAACTGATATCAGTCCTCTTTATATGATTTCTCCATACTCGTCTAAAATGCTATCCAGCCTATAGACTGCAATCAGTGAGATAAGCAATCTCAGTGGTTTGAGATAAATGCATGCTTTAACGCAATGCCACAGAACGCATTCAATTCTTGGTGCCTCGTCGGAGGCTCTTGGCTTCGTACCATGGCAAACAGAGGCAGACAAGCGTTTCACTTTTCCCTTGTGGACTTAGGTCTATCATTAGCATTGGGTCTTAATGAGATAATTAATCATGATTTAATAGTCGTCTTTAGATTATTTGCCAGCAATTCAGCAGAGACGTGATCTGGCTACAATCAGACTGGGGATGCACTAGGACATTTACTCTTGGCTCTAGATCTGATGTGGAACACGTTATATACAGGAAGAGTGATCTGGCAGGGGAAACATTTACTATGATGTAGATGTCCATTTACGACATACTCGATATAACATCAGGAAATAATTCCAAAATAAAACAGCACACCTTAGTGGCAAAAGTTTGTCTTTTATTCGCGTGCTTCTTGGTCATGCGATGTAGGTTAATGCATAGGTCACTTATTTACACATCCTTCTCTATTTGGGTCGTTCCATCAATCGCTCTCCCTAGTAGTCGATGAGTGTAAATACAGCTGATACGTGGTTTTCCACTCTGGTGCAGAGTAGCTTAAATGTGGAACTCAACTGTACATATTCATTTCATTACTTCAAAAAGGCTCATGGTGGTGCAAGGATACTTCGACAAAAGGTCTTGAATTAAGAGATGATGTTTAAATCGAGTATATTTGTTGATTACTGTCGTTTTCATTCAGTTTGGTGGTTTCTTCTGTGGCTTTTTTTGTTCGATCGGTACATACGTTTCCGACAGATTGGCAATTCCTTTAAATTTATGGGTTACATCATCGTTGTTAAGCCTGTGGCAATGGATTCTTTTTCATTTGCTTTTTTACCACGAGTACTTCCAATTAGCCTAGTTTTATGTATACTATGACTTATCCTTTTACTTTGGTGCTAATATTACTATATGAATTAGGTCTTTCGATTATGGACGCGGAAATTCTTTAATGGACGACTGCTGAATATTGAATGACGGGCTAGACGCTTGTATTCCAAGACCTAGAGTTGGTGATTCTTAAGTTAACACGATGACTAAAGTTAAATTATGCCAATATTCTCAGACCAGGGATATATCTACTTTCAACTTTGTACACCATTCAATACTTTGTACAACGTACGTGTAGCTTATTAAGCAACAAATCACGTGAGAATGATGACGTCTTAGACATGTTTCGTCACACGATTTAGGTTAATACATATCGCATTTCCTTGTATATCATCATTCTATTTGGGACTTATCCGTCAATCGTCCTTCCTGCAATCACGATTTCATCTCTTTTTCTGCATTGCAAACGAGTAATCAACTCAATGGTGTTTCTCTGAAGTGCGAGGGAATCGGCAGTTTCGGCCTGTGTACGCTTCAACACCGTGTAGTGGGCAAGATATAAAGGTATAACATTTGGGAACACCCATATTTCTTTAACCTGTGTAAAATATTCAATGTACACTCGATACTTATCGATCGTATTGCATGGATGTTCTCGATTGCAACACGATTGAGTCGCGTTGATATAGTATTCATTGGTGTAAAATGACGATTCGTTTAACACTGATTAAACACAGTTTGAAAAACATTCGCACTAAAAGATCGCGATTCCGTCGTTTTCATGACACGAAAACACATTCACTATCACCTTCAAAACATTGACCTCTCGAGCAATTGAAAATAATTGTCAAAAATTGCGATTGAAACTCTTGATATTTGGACAGGCTTCCTTACTTGAATAGGTTAATGACGTGGTAAATAGTGCACAAGAGACAGAGTTAGCGTCCGACATGATCGATTGTTCATGAAAACCTCGCTTCTTTCAAATCGATTTGCTATAATTATCTTTTTTGTTTAGTTTAGTGGCTTGTTTCGCAGCTTTCCGATCATCAAAAATAACGGACAGCTTTCCATTCCGCACAAAAATGGCGCTCCATAATGTTCATCTAAAACACTCTATCGTATTGACGTGATCTAGTTGAAGAAAATCAAGCTAGTTCAATCCACGTGCAGTTCACGGTGTCTCATCGGAGGCTGTTGGCTAGATACCAAGGCAAACAATGCAGCGAAGCTTACTTATCAATAGCCCACTTGGGTAGATCAAGGACATTCTGTCTTGAGGATGTAATTGGTCATGCTTTCAGCGTAGATCTTGAGAGAATTTGCCAGCACTTTACCAAAGATGTGACTTGACTACAATATGCCAGGATTACTGGCCTCACATTTGCTTTCTGGCTGTGTCAGATCTGGTATCCGTTGAGCAATAATCAGCGCCATGACGGATGGCGCCAGAGTTCCGTCGTATGCGTTAAGTGAAATTATGAAAGAATTCCAATAATAGTGAAGACGATGTGAAATTAGCAAACATTCGTGAATTATCAGTAGTTCTATCTGTATTACTTTTGTATACAAACGAGTATACAAACGACAGCTGAATTATGAATGACGGACCAGACGCTTGTAATTAAATTTTCGCCATTAAATATTGTTGCTTCCAGAATCGGTCGGATAAGAGAAAAAGAGAGGGCTTGACAGAAGGAAATGCAAAGAGATATTTTTGCAATTATGGAAAAATAAGAGTATAGGGTTGTGTTGATCAGTATGAGTAGGGTCTATTGATAAGTGTGATAATGTGTTGGAGGGATTGGGAGAGACTGGCTGCTTGGCGTGTTTGCACAACCAGTGCCTAACTACATCCATCCATCCATCCATCCTACTTTCAGTTTCCACACCATCAGCATAAATATAACTTGTTCAACAGCAACAGTAGTACGGTAAAACACTCAAGTGTTTTCATTACATAATGTTATGCAGATAAAACACAACATAACAAGGGATAGGAAACAAAATACAGGCGTACCGGTATTTTATTCCACAATGACGTACACCCTAGAGACATTTAACCTCTTCAATATAATTAGATTAGACACAAATTAATCAGAATTTTCATTTTCATTTTATTATATTTTTACCTCACAAAAAATAGGTTAGCCAAGTGAGCAAGTTGCACTTGGTAGTCTCTGAACTGAGCAATATGTTATTAAGTTTGTTCAGAACAGTGACCCCCACAGTGCAGAAAGGATGACGTCATCATTCCGCTAGTTCTTAATGAGATTAGTGGCTATCCCAAAAATAACTTCTAATAGCCTACATCATGTGTGATATAATTTACAACAGATAATTACTTGTCCCCATTGTGATTATAAGCGTCAATATGCTCGGTAACGCGTGTATACACACATGTAGAGTGTAGAGTCATTTGCAGTTGTCATAATGAAACTGTAACCTTAACTGGCGATCATCTTTCTTCCAACACGCACTAATTGTCGACTCGTCCCCAGTGTTTGGCATTTCAATTTCAGATGTGAATGGATTGTCACTTAGAAAGATTAGCTGGTAATGTCACAAATGTTCTAATTGTGTCAATTGCGTTATTGGCAGATCCTGCAATACATATATGACCTGTTATTAATAGCCGAAGGTAAAGCTAGTCTGTTTTTGCCGCACTAACAGGACTTCATCTATCGATCCTACTTAGAATTTTGTCCGAGAAAAAACCAAAAACCAAACGGAATTGTATTTTTCCTCGAGTCGCGTATGTTGGTCTCAAGGGAAATTTCGATGAGCAATTCAAAGATCTTCATTTCTTGCGAGAAACATTTTGCTCAATTAAATATCTCCAATCCTCGCCTCATCTTGTGAATTGGAGAACTGGGGCAGCTTTCTGTGTGCCAGAGTTTAAATACTCTGCATCCTATAGATTATCAGACCATATATCTGTTTTCACTACTGAGCTCATAGCAATTCTTATGGCTTTACGCTGGTTAGGCGAGTCCAAGCCATCAAGAGTTGTTATTTTGACAGATTCTTTAAGTGCATTACAGGCATTTATCAATTACAATTATTCAAAATGTTCCAGTATTTTATATGAAATACTTTTTACAGTATCATCCTTACGCCACCAGAGTGTTTTAGTGTTTTTCGAATGGATTCCGGGCGGATTAAGGGGAAATGATTGGGCCGACTCCCTTGCCAAGTCGGCTTTGTCTTTCCCCACAGTAACAATCCAAGTTGAGCTAACTGTATCGGAGGCTATGTCCTACGTAAAACCTGAATTTTACCGTATGTGGCAAGAGGAGTGGGACTCGTCTGATAAGGGGCGTTTTTACCACAGTTTTAATCCTCAAGCTAAGTCAGGGTCTGACTTTAGTATGCCCTCCAGAGTACAGGATGTTCAGCTCTTCAGATTGAAGTCTGGACACATTCCGTTAAACACTTACACTGTAATCGAAAAGGGTGGAAATTTCCACCTTAAAAGGTGGTCCAAAATTTCCACCCTCAAAGGTGGATATTTCCACCCCTTAACAAGGGTGGAAATTTCCACCTTGCCCACAGGATGGGAATTACCACCCTACCCAAAGGGTGGAAATTGCCACCCTACCCAAGGGGTGGAAATTCCCACCCTTGTTAAAGGGTGTAAATTACCACCCTATCTGAGTGGTGGAAATTTCCACCCTTCCCTCGGTAGGTGGAAATTTACACCCTTTAACAAGGGTGGGAATTTCCACCCCTTACAAAAGGTGGAAATATCCACCTTTGAGGGTGGCAATTTTGGACCACCTTTTATGGTGGGAATTTCCACCTACCTTTCCACCACTTTCTTGGTTGAAAATATGCAGAATAGAAGAAAAGACATCACACCTGGTTGAGCGACGGGAATAGGTTAAATATTTTTCACATTCTTCCTGATCATTCAAAGATGTACAAGAATCCAGATGAGTGAAAATCACCAATCTAACCAGAGACACGACAAGATCACCCGAGATGCGTGGCGAGTTTGGTGGGAATTTGTAGCCATACTGCCTTCAGTAATGAGCATCAAAATCCGTGCATGATTAAAATCAGATCTTCAAAATCTCTAGATATTTCTGCTGATGCAGATCTGACAATCATACTAATTTCAGTGTTCGGCATCTTGCATGCCGACCACATATGCATAAGTTGTGGCGCTGCAAAAGCAGACACGTAACACTTGCTCCGAAAATTGACTAAACATAGAAAACAGTATGACTGGATCAGATCTACAGCTACCATCACTTATATTTAGAGCAATTTGAAGATCTCATCACATTGATATATAAAAGATCACTCGTGGATACCATTAAAACTTCAATTGACTTTAATTATTCAATGACTGAATGTTCATGAATGTAATGACGTGTTCCATTTTTATGATGCGTAGACAATTCAACTCTCTAGAACATTTTGAAATACAAATTCAACTCTCAATATAACATTTTGAAGTACAAATCTGCGTGTACAGCAAAATATAATCAGTCCATTCATTAACTACATCACCATAATCAATTATTCTCAATAAAACAGCTTGGATCATATTAAAGTCAATTCCGTTATAGTGATATATTAAGCATTGTCAGGTCCTTAAAAAGAAGATAATTCCTCCTTCCACAATTAAACAACATTTATCAGTTGTGTCCCATTTTTATGATGTGCAGACCACTCGTTCCACAATTAAATTTAACTCTCAATATAATACTTTGAAATACAAATTATGCACATCAAACTCTGACAATTCAATAATTACAGTCCATTAATTAACTAAATCACTTCAATAAAACAGCTTGCATCCTGTTGAATTCCGTTATCATGATATAAGCATTGTCAGGTCCTTACACAGAAAATAGTTCCTCCTTCTACAATTAAATTCAACTCTCAACACAACATTGTTTAGTTGCGTTCCATTAGTACGGTATATAGATCACTCGTTGCACAATTAAATTTAACTCTCAATATAACATTCTGAAATACAATGAGAAGCTGTGTACAAACGTACACAGAAGAGCATTTCCAACAGTGAAAACCATTATACTTGGACGGAGGTGTATACTAAGAGATCCAATAGTGATGCACTGTAGGTGTAATTCAAATTCAATGATTCTAAGTACGGTACAGTAAATAAGATAAAGTCTACCACAGCGAGGGTGAGGGGGCGTTTAGATTTGGTTTCCATCAGTGTGTGTACCTGACTGAACTTTGAAGAAGAGACAACAAATTTGCATCAAGTGTATATAGCAATAGTCTGCACTTCGATTGCAACAATTTTAACAGCAAATGCATCGATGCATTTTTTACGATTTTATTACACAGAGTAAACTGCAAATAAAGCATGGTATTCTATGGTGGTCTGTTGTTATCATATTTAGGTCCAGTGACGTCACACTGCCTTAAGTATACATATATTTCAGACTGTGTATGCAATTTCCAATGCTTGATTCAAGCTTAAGGTGTGCACACTTTGAGTTTCAACACACTCGCGGTTCCAGTGTGCATGTTTCACCAAAATCTGGGAGATGGTAACTCGTAAGGGTCAAGTCAATTTGAATCTTGCATTCAATTTCCTCGAGTTTGGTGAAACATGCACATTGGAACAGTGAGTCTGTGTTGAAACTCAAAGTGTACACACCTAAAGCTTGAATCAAGCACTGAAAAGTGCATACACAGTTTGAAATATATGTATTAAGGCAGTGTGACGTCACTGGACCTAAAGATGATTGCAACAGACCACCATAGAATACCATGCTTTATTAGCAGTATACTATGGATAATAAAATCGTAAAAAATTACAATAAATATTTTCAACACAGATCACAAAGGTCTTTCATTTGATGGAAACTATACTTGAGGGTTTACGATCACTTTAATAATTTATCATACATACTGCCATTATTTTGAATTTAAGATGTACATGATGACTGAAAGAACATTTGTACAGCAAAGAGTTTGACTTACTGTGAAATGTAGACGATGAAATACCACTGGATTTTTAGAAGGTTAAACTGACTGAAATCAAGCTTTTGAATGAAACATCCATATGGTTAGTACATGCTCATCCCATAGCAGGTCATCTTTGTATGCTTTGGATCCTCATCCTCCATTGGAGTAAACAACATATCACAAGTACCGGTAATAAGAAGTTATTTTTTTTAACTTGTATATCAGTCCAAATATTCAGAGGTAAATGTTCTTTGAATCTGTGGAAGATGAAAATATGCACAATGTAACCACCAATGTCATTTGATCTTGAAATTCCAACAACCACCGGAAATTTGACATAGCACTGCTGTAGGAAAAGTTTTTCCTGTAGAATATTTGGCTGTTTCTCGATTTTTCCATTCTCAGTGTACGGATGGTTGTCTCTGGTACCTGAAAGATCCAATAAGAAAAATTCTTTGCAAAAGTTCACTTTGGGAGCTCTATATATTCTAACCAACAAATTACAGGGGAACCCAGGAATCTACTAGAGTTATTGTTAATAATAATAATAATGAACTTTCTTTACCCTCGGTAGCCAGTTTGGCTATAAGCCAATCTTCCACTGGGCCGAGCACAATATTCATACACAGACACATATCTCACAATCATACATCTGGTTTTGCGGTGTGGGAGGAAAGCCGGAGTACCCGGAGGGAAACCCACGAGCACGGCCTGGGACCAGAAACCCAATCTCACATACGACCGAGTCGACGCCATGCGGAATCGAACCCGGGCCGCATTGGTGAGAGTCTGAGATGTTAACCACTGGACTAACCATGCCCTCCTGTTAGGAGATATTAAGAGAAGAAAAACCCAAAACCTAGAGTATTACTCCAAACTGTTGCAAGGTTAATGTCAGAATTTAGTATAAAATGATTGAGGGATTTTATGCAAATGAGCTTTGGTGATGTGACAAAGTGAAGACAAGTTAATAATGACCAGAATTTACACTGGAGTATTTCCAGAGCTAAATCTCTGTTAAATTCAATTTGTAGCATTTAATGCACCATATAATTGTTTGCTTTCGAAAAAAATCCTATTATTTTGGGCATGAAGGTGCATTAGGGGACTGTTACCAGCAAGTTCTGAGCTGACCTACTTTTGATGAAAATTTCTGGTGATTTTTGATGAAAATCACTGGTGAAACAGACTTGGGCTGTGCCCATCTTCATATTGGCAGGATTTCAACTCGGGGCGTGGGGGTTTTCCAAGAGTTCAGTTCGCGTTGGAGTCATGATGCCTACCCTACTTCGTAGGTCCTGTGACGTTAGTCACACTGCCATGTTTTGAAGTATAAATTCTCAAAATATCTTCTGTACTGTACCTGACATTTTCTAGCTGTTAAAAACCAATTTACCGGTATATGATACATACATGTAGTATAGAAATTCAACCTATTTATCTCAAAGCAGCGAGTCTTTTCTGGTACCGTACTCGAATTACAGAGTCGTATCAGCCACTACCCTTGCAGTTACCCTCAAATTTGAGTAAAATTATATTCTTCTCATGATAGAATACCAGTAGTAGCATAATCAAGCTGCAAACTTTGATTGAAAAGGTCGAAAACACATGGAATGAAGAAATTAGTAGCCATACTTACTGTGTCGGCAAGATGTTTGATTTCCATCATGTCCATCTCCAAACATCTTTGGCAGTCCACCAGTGGCGATTGTGAAGCCAGGAGAAAGCTGTTTGGTACGAACCCAGTTCAAATCAAATCTCAACCGAGAATTTCCTGTCCCCGTTTTGTTCCTCTGGTCAAGCTGGTATAGTGGGTGGTAACTTCCTTTTTGCAAAGCTGTTTTTTTTTATCTCTGTCTAGCATGTCTGGAAAGGAGATCAGTGACACATTATAAACACAAGCTGTGCAGAATTAAGAATCTATGGTAGCCTAGGGGGAAATTGGGTAATATAATATGACAGATTCACAACCCATAGTTCGATGGCTTAACGAAATCTAATGGCTCTGTGCACAGATATGCACCCCCCCCCCTCCAGAAACAAAGCAGTATGATCAGCACTCCAACATTTTCTGTACTCTTTTTCTATGAATCCCATGGCCTATCAACTGATGAGAGCACTTATGGTTGTAGTATAATACAATCACTGAACAAAAATACCAGCACTAAATAAGAGGAGGGGTATAATACACATGGCAGTGTGACTAACGCCACAGGATACTTTGATATGATTTAAGTGTGTACTCGAGAGATGACTTGGGGGCCCTATGTGCTAGCGCGAGAGAGTTTATATACATGTAGCAGTGTCTAATTGACAGTGGGTACTATTAACTGGTGCGTCATTAGCGTAGCAACTATTATCGCCCTCAGTTCCTATCACCCTGGACAGTTATCAGCCCAGCAGTACAGCACGAGGTCACCCATCCAATTCTTGACCGGGCTCAAAGTCGCTTAACTTCGGTGATTTTATGAGAACCGGTGTATCGTGATATGCCGTATCAGGGAACCTTCAAAAGCCATAGTGAAACATACAGCCAAGGGTTCCTGATGGGCATGACAGTGCACAATGACAGGTAGCAATCAATCAAATTCAATCTCTTCTGAAGGGAACCTGAATAAAGAAATTTTGATGTCATAAATGATTATCTTCTAATCTAGGTATCCAGCGAAGAAGAGGAGGGTCGAATAAAATATTCCAATGGGAATGCATATTGCTGAAGACCATGCTTCTTGCATACATTTTTGCAAAAACTACATGTCCAGGACAGGTGTAAATTTTGAAACCTTTGGCTCGTGTGGGACTGGGGGGAAGGAGAAGCAGACATATAGACCTAATATATGACTTGTATCAGCTCCCCCCTCCAGGCCTGTTCTGTGATATTTTCCCCAGAGGACCCGTCAAAGGTTATCATAAATTCACACAGGTACAGCGTTAAATACATGTTAATACAAATAATGATGGTAATCCTGAGGGGAGAATGAAGTTATTAAACCATTCACCATAACATCACAGTTGCATGTCCCTCTCAATTCATGTATAATGTATGTATATTCCCGCCCCCCCCCCACCCTTAAATTTGATATCTGCATTTAGGCAGTGCCAATATCACTTGATTGGTTGTTTAGCATGACCTTGATTTTTTAAATACACTGTCACGATGCTATGAATATTTATTAATAATTACTAAATTGCAAACCAATTGTATGCGAATATGAAGAAAATGAGTAAGTTTTACTCATAAAAATGCAAATCCCTCATCTATTCTAATTATTTTCTCACAAAATATAGGTGAGGGCTGGTCATGCTAAAACAATTAGCCTACCAATCAAGTGAGTTATGGCCTTTGCTGATTGTATCATATCTGCAAGAGTACCTGTGGTCGATTTGTACTGCATCATTCATTTGGAGGGGGGGGGAGAGCTAATTTGAGGTTGACACGTACTCCATCTCATTCTCAAACCATCCAACAACACCCCATACAATTCGTAAAACTCACCTCGTCAAAAATAATGTCATATAATAATTCCTATTTAACACCATGTTAAACATTGCTTGTGCCACGGCATTTACCTCGAGGCGAATTGTGTGGGCTACAACAGATCAGGGAAAAGGACTAACTGGGATATCACAATAGAGATAAAATATCCCAATTTGGATATTTATTTCATACTTCCATATTTTCAAGCTGGCATATATTGCTAGTTCTCCTGTTCGTATAAAGACATACAACACGTTACAGTGGTTAGTGATAACATGAAAAAGTATACTGTATTGCACGTAATTGCAATTGCGTAGAGAATAATGTCGGCGAGAAAAAGTCAGCAAAATTATACCAATCGTATTGGCAGTTTTGTGAAGTAGATTCTATCTTGTTTTTGTAGTTTAGATGCCGCGAAATTCACCCTTGCCGTTTAGTATGAAAATCGGTGAAAATATCGCAATTAGGATATAGTTCAATATCCAAATTTGGATTTAATATCCCAAGTGGGATATATATCCCAATTAGTCCTTTGCTCTGACCTGGAAATTTCCACGACAGTTTTGCTCCGAAATACGAAAAAACCGTATCGCATTTAAAAAGCTATAGGAGGAAGAGGCAAAAAAACGTGACACTTTCAACCACAATATCCCCCGCCAAAAATGCTCAGGCTAGGTCTAAGGCTAAGCCCACAAAAACTCAACTGAAAACTTCGAAGACTATGACCTTCTCATCATAGTGAAAAATGGATCAGGCATGATGGCATTTCATTTCCGGCCAGAAATCATTCACGGTGATGAGAGTTTAGTGATCCCCGTCGGTTTCTGGGGGACATGGACCATTGAAACCAGCAGACAACGAACGAGTTACTTCGCTCACAACACGAAAGCATGGTAAAGGCAGAAGAGCACACCTAAGAGGAATAACTCTGATGGTAATTCTCCAAATGACAGGGGGGTGGAAATATCCACTTGGCACACATATACCGCCGGTACATAGATTGATTTTGTTCCACATTGAATCGTGAGAAAAACTTTTCTTGAGGCACCACCACAGCGACTAGAGAATAACAATATTCCTAAACATAAACATAGTCTATAGATAATACGTCGGGCTCCTAGAACAGAACGAACAACATCATGGAAACGCTCGCGGTCTCGATGAGATTTTCAACCATCATCAGAACAGTTCTCGCTCCCAAAATACCTGATAACAAAATTATTTTTAATTCAACAACTGATCAAGTTACTCAAGCAACAATACAATAATTACTACAATCCATAACTGAGAAGGATGACGCCTAATTCTTACCGTAGCAAAAATCTCTCTTCAAGCTTGAACTTCGTCTGCTGAAAAAAGGTCGGAAATCCGCACTGATAACTACCTTGTATCACAGCGCGTACCGTGTTGCTACGCGGAGAGAAATAATCCTTCAATGATTGGCATTTTTATGCACTCGCTGTGGAATACACCATAACTTATTAAGTGATTGATGCATTCAAACGTTTATGGGGCATCATATGGTGCATTTAAAGTCAAATGGTTAAGGAGGTAATTCAAAGACAAAATGTGGAAATACTGAGGGTGGATATTCCCACCCCATCTCCTGCTTGGATTGAAGTCAGTGAAATTTCCACCCTAGGGTGGAAATTTCCACCCGTATCCCACCCTTTCTCATAACAGTGTACTTGCACAGACTCCGTATACACCCTACAGGGCATTGTGACACATGCGGTGTCCCGGAAGATATCCAGCATTTTTTATTTTCCTGTACCCGTTTTACGGTTGTCAGACGACAAATGCTGTTAAAACTTTTTATGCACTCGCTGTGGAATACACCATAACTTATTAAGTGATTGATGCATTCAAACGTTTATGGGGCATCATATGGTGCATTTAAAGTCAAATGGTTAAGGAGGTAATTCAAAGACAAAATGTGGAAATACTGAGGGTGGATATTCCCACTCCATCTCCTGCTTGGATTGAAGTCAGTGAAATTTCCACCCTAGGGTGGAAATTTCCACCCGTATCCCACCCTTTCTCATAACAGTGTACTTGCACAGACTCCGTATACACCCTACAGGGCATTGTGACACATGCGGTGTCCCGGAAGATATCCAGCATTTTTTATTTTCCTGTACCCGTTTTACGGTTGTCAGACGACAAATGCTGTTAAAACTTACATCAACGGGTATGATTACGTTTGATTTAACTTCAGTTTTAAACCCTAATCAAAACCGTGTGCGAGTGTTGAAAGCTCTGACAGAATTTATTGTCAAATCAAATAGATTTTAGGTTACATAGCCTAAATAATGTTGAAATACTCACACACTTATGTTAAGTTTTAAATATCTCTATTCCTCGTCGGCAGATAGTGGCAGAGTTGGATACCAGAGTTAGATTATCAGACCATATATCTGTTTTCACTACTGAGCTCATAGCAATTCTTATGGCTTTAAGAGCCATCAAGAGTTGTTATTTTGACAGACTCTTTGTTCCAGTATTTTATATGAAATACTTTGTACAGTATCTTCCTTACGCCACCAGAGTAGAGATATCATACCAAAGTTCAATTTTTAGTACACACATATGGTTATATCTGCGTTAATAATGCGCACAGTTCATTGGCCCTTTTAATTTCCTTTTATTGTATTGTATTTTATTTATTTATTTATTTATTTATTTATTTATTTATTTATTTTTATCTATTTATTTATTTATTTTCGGGGTCGTTGGGAGATTTACATTATAGCTGTTGTCATATTGAAAATGCTTGAGTTTTCCATGCATGGCTGTTCTTAACTTAAGTTATACAATATCTTTAACTCTTGCATGGATATCTAAGTTTTGCATGTCCAATTTTCAGCATGACTTGTTAACTTCTTGTTGTTTTCTTGAAATGGTAGCTTTCCGCACTCCTTTCCGTTTCTATACTGTCCTATTTAACAAATAACCCTCCATAACTTATTCCATGTACTACATCTATAGCACGATGTTTGCATGATTAACTTATTTTCCCTTAGATTCATTTATTTAGTCCATTTGTTTTTGTAAAGAGCAAACTCAAAGTTAAGTTCTGGCGTACATAAACCTAATCTTATTAGGTTTGAACACGCCATCCAAATTCAAATTAGTAGTAGTAGTCATCTTGTGAATTGGTTAATCTGACCACATTTAGAAGCAATGAATTCCAGACATTTTTGGGGATAAAATAACTAAAATTAGCTAAAATTTTCAATCAATTCGTCCATCTCATCACGGATTGTTGTCAAGTCTAATCTGATTAGTATTAATCCTATCCGATTTTTAGCTGAATTTGCATAAGAACATGTCATCCTCTTTTGACTTAGAATCCAATCGGATAAATGTCGTACCTTTTTCCATCTAAACCCTATCTGGTCGGGGCGGAGACGGTAAGGTCCATTATGCCATATCCCCACCAAGCCTTTCGCCTCGAAACACATGAGCAAAGAAAACAGAAAAGGAGCTAAAACGTCTTCCATCGGGATTACCTAGATCCTCGATATAGAAATCAAAGGTAAATTCAAGGTCGCAGCCAGGAGGGATCAGCAGAGGATTGTGTTTTAAGGTGTAGCGTGTTTTTGTGGCGTTTTATTGCCTCAGATGTCATAAAAATATCCCAAAGAATGACTCTATCATATTCATCAGTTTTGAGAGAAACGCAATTATCGGCGGAAAAATACCTTCTGACAAAAATGTTTATATTCCAGGCTACAGCGAATATCTAAAATCCCACAGGATTCGTATGTTCAAAGTGTCCCAGTGCCCAAGTACTAATCACAAACACAATTTCCTTCAAATACGTTATGTACCTTGCTCAGTTGTCTCAAGGGAAATTCAAGAAAGTGATTAATTGGTTAGCTCTCATTTCTTGTAGAACATGTTATATCTATTGACACCTTAGTTATGTCTTTCCAGAGCCCGTTGATACCATGTTTGCTCCAATGGCAGAACCTCATGTTGCATTCTGTAGCTGCACTTAGATCAAGTAAGATTTATTTTGAGACAACATGTTAAGAACATAAAACTTTAGCTCCGATGAGCTGTTGGCCGAGGAGTTACAAAACGAAGGACAGATACTACTATACCATTTCCTGGTTAAACAAATGCATTAGCTTCATAAATATTCTTGTTTTTTTTTAGAAATTGGGAGAATATTTATAGTTTATCGTCTTACCAAGCTGGATTCGCATTAACCCTATCTGGCCTGAGCTTTTTGGGACCTGTCCAGGCCTGGTTGGGGGGGGGGGGGCCGAAATGACCCCCTAATTATTTTTCTTATCCCTTAAGCTAGGGGGCTGAAACTTACCACATTATACCCTTGGGTCAAGCTCTACCAGAAAATGTAAAAAATCCAAGATGGCCGCTAAAAACTGCATGATAAATTAGTAAATATTAATGTGATGTGAAACAAAATAGTTTTTGCCCATTTTTCATCGCGGAAAAGCAGAAATTTTGAAGAAATATGACAAAAACATCACTTTTCTGGTACCCCACGTGACCGCCATCTTGAATTTACCCATGATCCTCTGCTCAGGGGGTTATGCAAATGGGTTCAAAATGACCCCAATATGATAAACTATAAAGTCCCGGAGTTTCATCACTCTATTTTTCGTCGTTCCGGAGATAGCACAGAAAGTTTGGTAGGGGGACCATAATGCCCCCCACCCCCCAGGCCAGGTAGGGTTAAAAACACTATGCAGAAACCAAACCAGATAAAGAAATAAAACAAATACAAAGCAACACGTGTGCTTAATATATCTTTGATTTCTCGAATCAAATGAGTAACTGGAATTTCGGGAAAATGTTCCGTGTCATTTGTAGACTTCTATGTATCCGCTTTGCATTCATTCATTACCCCCGCTCTGTGCCGACTATAACTCTGTCCCCGATTATCTAAAAACTACTGCAAGAAAATTAGCTCCACTGATAACCAACGTAACTATGGACACCTCTCTAGTCGAGAGTTCTATCGCTTCAGTTTGAGCAGAGACCATAGGGTCTCTGGGTTGAGTGATGTACTACTGCGCCTACTTTTGCAATGACAGGACTGAGTTAACTGCATGTTTTCCAGATAAATGTCTAGTGAGACTTTTGCGTGATAATGTACCATTTGCTCTAGTATGTGACTATAAATGAACTGATAACAGCCGACTAGGCACTGTGCTGATCCGACTATTGCTGGAATAAGCGGAATAATCCACAATTTTAGTAGATCACACACACGAAGAGGTGTAGTTATAGCACTTCTGACTGAGGAAATAGACGTTTGAAACACCCGCTTGAACTAGCCAGGGCAAGGCTGGAGACTTAAAAATCTAGTTGTGGCAGTATTCAGTTCAAGACTATAAAAGAATCAGAACTTGTATGCTTCCATTATTCGATGTTAATTAAAAACTTTAACAATACCTTGGATTGTGTTCGCGAATCATTCGTGATCCATAGGATGTCTTTGGACCATTGGCACTTTTTTTCTAGAATCCTCTAGGAAAAATTAGCAATCTTATCGGATACTAATCCGACATGTTTTTTGTAAAGGGGTGCAACGAAGTCGAATTTTCAGCCTGTGTGGTCGTATGAATTAAGCCGTAACCTAAATTTGCATATGTTATATTTGTCTTGAAAGTTTCCATTTATTCGTCGTCAAACCGGGCGTATAATCCAACCATGGCTTGGAATACCCGACACCATACTCTCGCGGAATACATTGGAGATCTAAGGATGCATTGCTCCACCCCGACCATCCGGATATTCAGACCTTGACTCAGTCGACAACATCATCCCGTCGTCCCACAATAGATTCAAACTTGCATTATTTTACATCAACCGTTGAAATCTCTGATATTGCAGGCTTGCATCATATTATGGTAATCTGAAGCTGAAGGATTGCATGTACTACAGACAAACCCAAGTGTGGCATTTGTCTTCATTCTTAAATGTGTTTTGATCTTAAGTATTTGTATCATGTCGTGTCTTTCAAAAGCAATATCCTTGCAGATTTATATTATTCCGTTTTAAACTCGGAGGTAATCTGACCTACACAGATTAGACTACTTAGTGGCATCAGATAAACTAATCTGCTTGTTGCAGCTTTGATTATTTCATGTCAATCTATAAAATATAATGGTCGAGAAACGTATTTTCTTCTCCTTTTTCCATCAGTACTCTGGCCCCGAAAACATAACAGTATAACTGTTTAAATAGAAGAGAATCGGGTTAAAGTCTATTTGATAATCTGATAGTTAGCGTGCTACTGAACGAATACAATATTGGAAATAAACTTATCCCCGTCTCAACAAATAGATCTGCATTATCGCTTTTATTGGCATATCGCTCCGATTTATTGCATGGCCGATCTAATGGTTTGCAGGTAGTAATTTTGAATAAACAAGTATACAGTATACATGCGGGTTGAAGTCACTAGTGCATCGCAGTGCTTTGTTTATTCTCGGTATATTAGGTAAATATATAGGGAACGTGTTACTGACACATTCATAATGGGATTCGTTGCCAACACTAATGAATAGTGATTGTGTAAACACGTCGGCTACACAGTTATGTAACATTGCTTGTTCTGTAGCATTCATGATGGAAATCTAAGATTGTGTGTAGAATATCGATTACTGAGCGGCAGAACTTCTGCAATAGAGGCAGCATGACAATGTGTCGTAAATAACCGCACAGAAAACAAAAATCCTTAAAATTTTTAGGAATATTCCCGGACTATTACACCAGCGGAATATTCCTTGGTGTAATAGCCGGGGAATATTTCTTAAATTTTAAGGATTTTTTTTTCAGTGGGGCTGTTAATCTAAATACACATTGCATAAAATGGGGTTTGTAACTATGGAATATATTACTTGAAATCTGGAAGAGACAGTGCAGCGTTGACAGTCTAACTCTACGTCTTTCCTAGAGCATCACGTCTGTCGTTTACTCTCCTGAACAGGTTCCACCCAGCATGGCTCTTGTTCAAATACGACCCCACTCTTGCTACCGTAAAAGCCAGTGCTATGATGAAACAAGCGCTGGATGAGCGCAAAGACCTCCGTCGAGGCAACGGGGTCCGTAGCGTAATACATCACTGAATAACATACGGCCGAATGCCAAGCTCAATTTTGCATTTGTTGGACGTTAGCTTCATCAATGGTAATTAATCTGGGATTGAGGGTTCCTCACTAGCATGTCCAGACAGCGATGTGAAAGTCACATTCACAGCAAATAATTTTTGTTTGATTTGACGTGCTTGAAATATTGGGGTATGGAATAGAGTATATTGATGGAAAACCTGGAAATGTGCTTTGAGACATTAGGCCCCATCCCACCCACACCTCCCCATGAGAGGATCCCCTCACCCAAATCAACACGTTAGCGACAGAAATGAGACCCTGTGTGCCTAGTTGTACCAACTTGCTTGTGACTTTGTGCTATAGGCCCAACACAGCAACACTTCATATTTTGTATGTGTACAGTATAGCATCATCATTGATGAGAGAATGCTCTTCAAAACACACCTGATTTTACCGACACTTCGTTCTGATCTGTCTCAACATCATATGATGAGGATTCAATGCGCTCGGTATAATTTTGTATACTCGTGTTACAGGTCACCTTCGCCTTCACCTTACTGTATCAATGACCATGGACTTGTACATGTATCACATTCACATTGAATGGTGATGGCTGATGAGAATATTGCCCCTATGGAACAAATGACTGGATTCCACGCAGCAAATATTTATTGTGTAACAGTGAGAAGAAAATTAATTGTATAAACATTCCAAGCCTCATTGAACACAAGCCGCACCATACTTGATATGAATATAACGCGCGTACATTAGCTCGCTTGGACGTCGCTTAGTTAAATATGGACAGACTCGCAAAAATCTCAAAATTTTCAAAAGCCACAAAAATGCCCTCCGCTTGTACAGAGTAAGTAAAAATACTTATGTACAACTTCATGTTTAGAAATGACTGTGTTGAGCGGTTCTATTCCCAACTTCTCTTTTATTCTATGTCATAGAGGGCAGGGTTTGGTAGATAATTAAAAACTGTATTAACTCGGCTTCACATTTTAGAGAATGACTTTAATTGAGCCAAAGATGAAAGAGAAATACACTTATAAAAAATCGATTTAAAAAAATATATGTTTATATTAATTTCCATAATTTATTGAAAAAAACTATACGTAGACTTCGACCACCCAATATCACACAGGCCAGGCAACTGTGAGAACAAGTGAAAGATACCCATCGAGTTGAGCGGATTTGCAGATAAACAACAACAAAAAATTGCACTGCGCCCTTCTCCATAGAGTGCATGCCAGTTATTTTTCTAGACTACAACAACAACAGTTTTTGCCTGTATCACAGTCCAAGCTTCCGATTACCCTTCAACCTTACCCAGACGACGGATAATTTTTGACAGATTGTCCGGCTAGGTTGTTGATCGGATTCACAGATCATGAATTCCACCGTGACGGAATCACCGTTGGGAAGACTTTTTCTTTATTCAAAGTCATGTACTCGGAAGTTCCGCGGTCATATCCATGTAGTTTCAAGTTTAGTTTGCTATTCTATATGACATCTGTTTACGGATCCATGAAAAATCTACAGATGATCCAGCATTTTCAGTAAATCATGCTTCGAAATGTTCGTGACGGAATCACCTGAAACGGACATGACTCTTGACTAGTGTTGCTTGTCTATTTTTTTGCTACTCTGTTTCAATCTGACTATTCTTATATGACATCTCTTACTAACATACAGTACCCAAGGATGATAAGATTTTTTTCATCGTGAGAAAATCGCGACTGGATCATCCCAGGGGTTAAATCTAGTCCGTGACGGAATCGACAAAAAATCGTGATGGAATCACGAGTGCGCTTTTTAAATCTTATCGGTAAAAGTGCTTTATTAATTACACATTTTCTTCAAAAAAATATTCCTAGAGTGAATTTATCTCTTCTACTTAGAAAATTAAAACTCTGACCTCTTATTTTTACTAAGGTATACAGCTCCCGCCACATGCATATCTTTTCTGCAGATGTTTCAAAATAGTATAGTTTTCAGTAAAGTGCAATTTTTCTTCTTTGACAATTTAGAATTTTCCGAGTTCTTCATGTTAAAAAATTGCGGGGAAAATGTTTCGCTATTAAAATACATCTTCTCTATTATTGGCTTGTTCCCGGGGATCATAGGAAGTGAATAGAACAAACAGCATGCTAATATAGGGTCTACGACAGAATGTGGAGTGAATTTTATGCGAAAAAGGGCTGTTTAGCAATGTCCGCTTTTCCGTGGAATTCATGAGCGCACGATTGAAGTATCATGGGAAGATATATATTTCCAGTCGCTATCTCCCCCCCCATCTTCAAACAAAAGGAAAAGAAAAAGCCGAGAGAGCGCCTCGTGAGGCAGAGTTATTTTTCCAGACTACAACAACAACAGTTTTTGCCTGTATCACAGTTCGAGCTTCCGATGACCCTTCAACCGTACCCAGATAACACAGATTCACAGATAACGATTGAAGCATGGGAAGATATATTTTTTCAGTCGCTATCTCCCCAACCCTCACCCCCCTCCCCCCAACTAAAAAAAAAAAGAAAAGAAAAAGCCGAGAGAGTTCTTCGGAGTTTTACGTTTTTGACCTCTGACTTTGAATTTGACTTCTCACTTCCGACTCGCATCCTGGTGAATGACACTCGTCCTTTATCTTTTTGCCGATTCAGAGATTCTCGAGGAAGTTTCCAATTATACTATCTGGAATGCGAGTTTTTCTTTCGTGAAAATTTACTTTTTATGAAAGCGCAGGTTTGTCTTCGTCGCATGCAAGACGGTACATCTTCGGAAAATTTATGACCTATTCCAAGGCTCTTTAGCGTGACATGTTCATGATCAGGTCAGGGGATTTGCAGCATTTCTGTTCTTCATTCAATACATAGTACTGTTCATACGCCCTATGATATGTACTTTTGTTGCTAACATTATGCAAGTTTTGTTGTTAAAAAATAAAACTGAACGTACTTGTAGGCCTACTCGTTTGAAGCAGCAGACATTATAAATTTAGTTGACCTAGATTCTGCATTGAAGATCAACCATTGAAACGCGGAAAACAACGAATTACGTCAATTATACAGTATTTTCGCCTTCATGTTGTCGGATCGTACTAGTCTTGTTTATATGATGATGCTAAACAATAATGATCTTGTGAACTTTGGGATAGGCCTAGGTCATAAATTTTCTGAAGATGTACCATTTTGCTCGTCGCATACCGGCCATCTCTGTACCAGCGCGAAGCGAATTTAGTACCCTCGAATAAAGAGACCCGGTGGAAGCGCTGCAAAGGATACACACCTTTTGTGACGTAAGCATTCATTTGTGTCCAAAGAAAAGATTCAAGATTTCGTCGGGAACCATGACGATCCCTATTGGAAATACTATGAGTCGTGGGTTCCCCATATGACAATTATTTGGCGGGAGATTTCACGTTGCGCTCCTAGACCTCCGTCTGATCGACGGAGGTAAAAAGGGTTGTGATAAGCATGTGTCCCTCGACGTTTCTCACAAAGAGTTCTGCGAATTAGACCAAATTGTCCCATCGCCATTGGTGAGGTACTACGCTGTCTAAGATATTACTTTGGCCAACCTCAAGTTCTGTTTATCTCTTCAAGTAATAGTTGTATGATTTCTTTATTATTAAAATAGTTTGATTTCTTTATTATGAAAATAGTTTCCTTGTCGTTGCTCTGGAAACATTTCCAAAACAATATTCCTCGAGCGATTAGAATATTACTCTAGGTGTGTTGGGCCTCATTTTGTAGGACCGTTATTTTTCTTTCCGGACTACGGATTTAGGATCTGGATGAATCTGCCGGTGTAGTACATACATTTGTCTTTTTGCAGTTCGCTTCGACTACTATTATGTTGTATGATGATTAAGCAACGTTGCAGGTGTGCGTCATCCGACTTCAATCTCATGATAATCTACGCTGAAGGATTTAATGTCCTAGAGTTAAACTCAAGAGTGGTATTTGTCTTCATTCCTAAATTCGTTACGGCCTTTTCTATCACTTCGTGTGCATCAAAGCAATAACCTTGCAGATTATTTCGCGTCAAACTCAAAGTAATTCTAGGCTAATTATCGGCATCATATACAAAGTAATCCGTCTGTTGCAGCTTTAACTATTCCATGGCAATCTATAAAATATTTCGGTCGAGAAACGTGTATTTTGTTCCTTTCTCATCAGTACGGTACTCCAGGAAAAATCTATTAACCGTCATTATTTTGATTATTATGATTACATTTCCCAACACAATTTGACCCGGAAAACATTTTCCTGATTCATCAGTGTACCGAGAGAATAGAAGACATTTAGAGCACCTTGAACGCGGATGGATAGTAAAGTCTTTGATATAGCGTAGATATGGCCGTATTTCATCCAAAATTCATTATCCCGAAGAGCATATCACTTATGGGTATCATCTTGTACTGCTCCCGATAAATTGTATTATCCGTCCCAAGTTACTGACAGGTTGACCTAATTTGAACGCAAGGAGAGGTTCGGGGAAATTCATCGTTTCTCCATCGATTGGCATTGAACATTTCATTTCATCGGGGACCCACGAAGACTACTTCAAGCTTTTTTTCTGAAATTCAATTAAATATCAAATAATACTTAATTCACTTAACCTGATTTTCGAAGTTGAGGTACGTCTACTCGGATGAGTCGAATTATGCCAAACAGCGCAGATTTGAATAGGCACACCTACGAAGTCCAATGATTTCAGTCGTATTGCACTAATTGTCCAGCTGGAATCGCCATGGCATTAGTTCCTTCAGATTTGCTCATGCGCGCTGTAGATGCTATCAAATCTGCCCAAATGTGTTCACGAGAAATGGTCGCATTTGGTCGAAGCAACCTAGTGGTTGCAATAATTCATAAGATTCAACCCAACGGTCCACCATATCGTGGCAAAACCCCTTTTAATAAAATTCAAAAAACACTGTTAACATGATGTTCACGTAAAGTGTTAGAGAATATGTAACAACATGCCAGTTTGCAAGACACTCTTCCCGAACGTCATGAGTTGTATGCCTACATTGTGCTTGGGGCACTCTAAGACTAATACACGCCATATAGACCAGTCATATTCGTGTGGTGGATGAGTTATAGTCCTGTATTTGATTTCGAATTCATTGCTGCGTAAACTGTAATATAGACGACTGAATGCACGTTTTCGGCAGTGCGTACCGAAAAAAAGAAAAAAGCAGTTGTATCTTTCAAAATGCTTGCATTGAGTCAGAGATGGCTACAGAATTGAATAACCTAGGAATATTTATATATTCAATCCCACAGCACCAGGAGCATTATCGCTGAAACATGTTTGTCACGAACCTCAATATTACAAACAACACGATAATGCATTGTCTTTTCGAATGGTTGCCCGGGTTTATTCGTTTCTGTGGAATAACTAAATACATGTATGGCATCGATCTGTGGGAGTATGTAGACAATCCTGTTAACGATGCATATTGAAATATAATATATATACTGTGTACACGTATGTCTGGCCCTTTCTAGCTAGCGGTCTACACCGGATATGTAGAGTGGTTGGGAAATTATATAGATGTATGATTTTATGTAAGATTTTGAATTGGTTTCACGTTATTCAACTTTCTAACTCCTACTGTCCACTATACAGAGTGAGTCCAAAAAATGTCCACCTTTTGTTTTGTTAATTTATTCATCTGAAGATATAATTTATTGTGTATATGAATATAACACAACGAAAGGTACTCCCTCTCTGTGCTATATCCACCAATTGTATGTTTTATTTATGGAAAAATATATACAGATAATGTGTATATACATCAATGACGCACATGGATAGAAGGTGCATTTTCTACATAATGTGGAAATGCACGAAAACGGGCACATGAATGAGACATATCACATGTTTAGCTGTTTTCAGGTATCTCTGTTGCACTTTAAGAGTCCGAGAGTTGTTACTTGGCATTGAAAAAAATGTGCAACAGAAATATCGGCAGAAAATAGATAAACAGTGAAGTCTCATTCCTGGTTCTTCTTCAACCAAGTCAACTGCTGTGTTCACTCATAGCTGCTTTATGGAGGGAATGCACTTTCCTTTTGTGAGCGCCATTGATACATGCACAAGATATGTATATTTTCTTCGATGAATAATTACAACACATATAAGGGAAGTGGGAAGAGGTACCGACATACTGACAGAGCCAGACTTCACAGTACAGTCTTCTGGTTAACCTAATACAGCACATACCAAGAATTTAAAGATTCGTGACATGTGTTGTATCTCAGGTACTCTTTTATTGTACCTGTTCCTTTGGCAACTTGGGTGACATGACCACACGGCCCCTAGCACCCGCATAAGCGGTATTAGATACATATCTAGAGGGCTATGATAGAAATGCTCTGACAACTCGTATATTGGTAATTGGTGAGCTGTGTCGCTGTGACAACTCGTACACAAAATATGCAAAATATGCAACCAAAAATATAAGTATATTCGCCAATCAAATATATAATTCCCTAAACAGTAAATTAATTCATTTTATTTACGATGGTTTTATTTACAGCAATACGATAGGTCTCTCTAATAAAGAAATGAAAGGGAGTGTGCTCTAGTGTCCTTGGTGATATGCCTGGATTAATCCGAGATCGTCTCCTCCTTGGCTATCTCTCTATTAATAATCTGTGATTAAATCAGCAGTGTGAGGATGTATTGCAGACAGGAGCACATGGCTACGGCAAGTCATCTTTTACGCATTTGGTATATTTGCATTACTTCGGAATTCAATCGGACGGAATCAGCAAATCATATCCTCTTACACTGGTACAGATCTGTAATCGAATCTAGCTATATTCACCTAGGCGTCCACAGCTTTCTGGTCAATGCTAATGGAATTATAAACCGATACCCTTATCTACTGTCACATAAATATTAATAGAGTTTGATCGACATATACGGGAGCCAGGGATGACTGTTATTGCTATCGATTTGAGACTTTGTACTCAAAATTGCATCATTTTCAATCTAAGGTTGTGTCTATCGCTCAGATTGCAAATTAGGGTGTCACATTTTTCAGAAAGTTCCAATTTGATCCGATTGCAACCCAAGCCCGTGCCTTATTCTTCAGAAATTGCCATGTTGTTCAGACGGTAACCATAGATTGTGTCATATTTTTCATAAAAGGTCAGGTTGTTTAGATGACAACATGGACCTGTGACATATCAGGTTGGTCCCAGATCTCAATATCGGAGGTTATTGATACCGTACTCGTTTGTATAATCAGTCAACAAGAAATTTAGTTAAAGATATTGAAGGGTAGATCATGGTTGTCATGTAGTGCATATTGCAAAATAGTGATATGTCGTATTTATAATTCAGGACTTTGCTTTAGAGTAAACATTACAACCAACCTATTTCTGAACAGTTCTGTGTTGTTCAGCATTATTGCAATCCGGGGACTGTGTCATGTTGTTCAGCTTGATGTAGTTCAGTAGTTCCGTGACTGTATCACGTCTTTCGTGCACATGCTCATGTGTTAGCAGTGCTACGCAAGGAAGTATCATCTTGGTAAATTAGAGTTCTGTGTCATGTTGTTCAAACTGCGTCCTGGGGCTGTGTCATGTCAGATCGAAACCCTGAACACTGCTGTTAACATCGCTACGCGTCTTTCAGTCAGGGTACTGGATGGACTGAGTAGGCAATTCTCCAAACCCTTCCCCGATACCGTACGGTTGATGTGACACTTTGTCAAAATCACTACCAGGATAAGCGAAATAACCGAGATCATGACGTGTTTATTCTACTCGACAAACTTGTGTGAGATAGTAGAGATGTCACATCCATTGGAGAGTCTGATAAATACTGAACGATCAGAAATAATAGAAAAGACCGGCGGTTTCTGCGCCTTGCTAACGCATGGTGTCTTCCCTAAATATTTCAAGGAGCTTGTTTCTCTTCTTCGCCTTGTTCGTGTAGTCGCAACATCTAACCTATTAACACAGCCTCAGGAGTGGGAAACAATGTGTTTTTCTGTAAAATTTTAAGAGAATTGTCAGCAGTGTTAATTCGAGAATTGTGGGAAATTCTATGCTTATTCGTCAAGAGCGCTACATTCAGACAACACAATGAACCTTTCCAGAAATTCTGTGAAGGGTTGAATGTTTCTCGAATTTTCATAACGCCAACGAAAATGCCAGATCTCATTTTAAGACTTAAATGCGCCAATCGAACGCTTCCAAGTTGGAAGATATCTCGTGATGCCCTCTTGAATCTAGGCAACTCTATTGTGTCCGCACTATCACATCAGGGTATTAGTACATGAAACTTCACACCTGGAGAATTAGTTGGAATAGTTAATCGCTGAATGGTTGTAATTTTCATTTTTATTAAAATCTTCTTGACACCAATTTGTGTTTTTTCTATATTGATTAATTTCGGAGTTTCTATAATTTATCAGTACGGTATTCTGGGATTTTTTTTTATAAAAAGCGAACATCTTTATAATATAATAATCAATCCGCGAAAATTAATAATTCAGTCTCTGCTTTTAGATGACCAATCGAATAAACCAGTATGGATGATATTTAAAACAATAACTTTATTTGTTTGAACGGTTTATTATAATAACCTAAAATATATATTATCGGAAAAATGAGGATAAAATTTACACAAGCTGTTACATTGTTACAAACAATTCTCTTATATTATTCGGAAAAACGTCGTTTTGAAAATTCCATTTATTGAATTTTAATCCATCAAAATCTGATGAAATATCTGCAAATATTGGTACCCTTGTACAACAATATTTAATCGTATATATATATAATTGTCTCGTTTTTGTCCAGAAAATATCTGCAAATTTATTCCCAATCAGTGTCGTATAATAACAAGGGATCGGACCACTTTTCTATAGGTTCTGAAGATTCGGAAACTATTCATATATCCTTTTCAGATCTAGTTTAGTTTGGTATCTATCAGTTGCACAGCAGTTAGTACACGATAAGATCTATCGCAGTATGATGGCAAGACCAAATAGTATACCATCAGTCCGTACATCCAAAAACGATACGAGGCTGTTGTCTGTAATACAACCAGGCCCATTTATAACGACTCTTCTTGTCTGACTTTCCCAGTATCTCTGTCTAGATTATCCGTTCAATCAAATTTTTTTCTCATCAGAACAAGTCTGGAACTTGAGATGGAATCGATGGCGGAGGACATATTGAACTTTATTTATGTTTAGATCGTAACATGAGGCTGTGCCGATATGGTGATGTAAACTTCATTGCATATCTCTTGCTGATACAATGGCCTTCAGGCTCAATATACTGATCATATCTCTATGAAAGGGGCAAAACAAAACCATTCATATTCTGTACCCGTTTTATCACATAGAATTTCTTCCTGAAAAAGCCTTTAACCAAGGGTTATCTGATTGTTGGTTCATTTTTACGACTCTGACAAGCATCCTAGAAGTTCTCATTCAAGACACATCCACGATTCATACTGCCCTGTTTATTCTTCATGTTTTAACCACATTTCTTTATGTTAAACATGATCACTTGGAAAAAGGAACATGACCCATCTTGCCTGTTATACAGAAATTGACTAAATTCATAAAATGTTTCACTGATAAGCGTATTTATTTACTATGAATATATGTAGGTTTATTGTTTTGCTGGGAAATTTAAGCTGTACGATGTCGGGCATTACAGGTTAGTTTTTCTGGGTATTCTTGCATTTACCAGGTTTACCCTATGTTGAGGCGTTTACTCCATCAGACGTCCATGATGTTCATCCATTAACTTCGGATGAGTTGTTTGAGCTGATCTGTCATCATAGCTTCCGAGCTAGCGTATCTAAGTCCGCTTAAGCGAGTGCTAAAGATCGTTTGAATAATTCTCCATATGAACAGCTGCGATACTGAGGCTTCGCCCGAGAATCCACCGTATTCTCGGGTATGAATGTTAGGTGTTGAGGGATGCTTTCCTGTAGAGCTATATGGTTGCTTTTTAGTTGCCAGACGGCGTCAATTTTTTCCACCTCTTGAATATCGCTCTAATTTACAGTACTGTCATTGGGCTTTGAAAGCTTTCTATGTAAGCATGGTAAGCAGGTCTGAGGAAAGCAAGTCACCGCTATCGTGTATCAAAACTATTTATCGTACACGTCTGTATATGGGTTGACATATTTTGTACAGACAAGAAAAACGGAAGTATCTCATAAGGGACTGTCTGATATTGGACGGTGGCGGATAGAGCCAAAATCGTGCTTTTTCTCTGAGGGGTTTCAGAAAAAAATATCAGTCTTCGGGGCCGGTGTGATTATCATCCTCTGGTATATGGACGATCCATGTAGCTGAACGTAGGAGCGTCGATAGAAACCATTAATAGGAGAGCAGGAATGACAAGGCTCTTGGATTTTCGCACTCCTGTAGCTTACATGCATTAACAGTTTACTCGATTAAGCAAATGTACGGTGGATTAACAAACATGACATTTTCATGCTTTTTTTGTAGATTTCCATGCGAATGACATTCCCAAGCTCTCTCTTCTAGGTTGTCACAATTGCCATCTCCGTTGGTTCTTAGAATCAACTCATATCGTTCAACGTATTAAATCAAGCCCAAAATCTGTTAAATCGTCTTGAGGTTTAAACGAGCGCTGCTGAACGTACACAGTTCTCTCTCGAAAACAGTCATAGCTGTCTGTAATTAATTTTGAAATAACGACATTGAAAGGCTTGTCGGAAATGATACATTTACAATACGTTCACTGAGATGGTGTGTGCGACGGAGCTGCTATTGGATTGCCAGAATAGACAATTCCGCAAACCTCTCACAAGGATACCGTACGGATGATTTGACACTTTGTCAGAAGCACTGACAGGATCGGCACAATAGCCGAGATCATGGCGTGTTTATTCTATATATCTGTGTGCAAATTTTTGCCAATCGTCAAATATTCTTGTCGACGGACGTGTGTTAGATGATAGTAGAGATGTCATTTCATCGCCTAGGAAATCTGACACTCAGCAATCAGAAATAATTGACAAGACTGGCGGTTTGTGGGTCTGATAACAGATGGTGTCGAAATGTTTTGAGTCCCAGGGCCTTGTCGTTTCTCGCCTTCAAATCGATCATGTAGTCGCGAGTTCAAACCTATTAACGTGGAAAATAATGTTTTATTCTGCATCGGTAAAATTTCAAGACCCTCATATTTGAGGAGTGTACATGTATTAACGGTGTTGAGTCAATAAGTTCGGAAAGTTCTATGCTTATTCACCAAGAGCGATACTTTCAGACAATAATACAATAAACAGTTCCAGAGATTCTGTGTTTGGTTGAATGTTTGTCCAATTTCTCCACAACCCAGTGAAATGTCAAATTTTATTTAAAAATTTGAATTGACCAGTCGAACGCTTCCAAGCTGGAACATACCCCGTGATGCTCTGTTGTTTCTATGCAATTTCATTGTGTGCGTCCAATTCCACCAGAAACTTTTCCAGAAATTGTGTCATTGGTTGAATGTTCTTCAAATTTGTCCTCAAGTCAACGAAAATACCTGGTCTCATTTTGAAAATTTGAATTGGCCATTCGAATGCATCCAATCTGGAAAATATCCCCTGATGATGTGTTTCTATAAAACTCCATTGCTTGCGCCCAAATCTAACATGAAATTAGTACATAAAAATTCACAACACCTGAAAAGTTACTGGGGATAATTGGCCATCAGTTTTGTATTGTTAAAAATCGTCTTGTGTCGCTTTTTGTAAATTGATTACTTTGGTAGATTTATAAACAACATAGTTGTAAAATTACTCAACATTTTTTTAACAAGCAAAATAGATACGATTTCAAAACTAACAGTTTTTCATTATACGATACGTTGGTTCTCACATTACCTTGACAATCTATAGAATCCGGCTCCAGCTTTGTTAGCTCGAGTTTGGGATTTGGGATCCAACTCGATATCTTTCGGAGCTCCGAACGTTCAGGTGCTGGTTAATCCACTCAAAGTTTCTCAAATTTGGCGATACATATCGCATGCTGATAGCAAAATACGAGCATAGCGTGCAAGATCTATGGCGTTACGTTTCGTAACTTGTGTCTAATTTCGCTTAACCTGGATCTAGGGGCCATATGCACCCATGTACTTCAAGATCCTGATGGTGTTCATATGAACAGTCACAATCAAAGCGTGACTGAGATACATCGTTCTCTAGACGACGACTTTACAACGATTATTATGGATTAAGAATACTGATCAGCGATACGGATTTGATATTTTTGGAACATCATGATGTCTTTGTCGGCATCATTGAAAAATGTTGACCACTTCTCTCTTGAAGGATACTAGCCTATGTTTATGTATACTATGATTGTCCTTTTGAATTTGGTGCTAATACTGTTATATGGAATATGGAATAGGTCATTGGATTATGGACGCGGATATTCTTTAATGGACGACGGCTGAATTATGAATGACGGATTAGACGCTTGTAATTAAACGTAATCGATTTTGCTTCTGTGGTGAACTGCTGGTGTTCCAAACGTCCCTAGTAACATTTCCAACAGGAACTCCCACACAATATATACATTGTCTTCCCTTGCAGATGCAGCTAATTAGACAGCTAATGACAGCTAATTACGTCTGTCACGGAAACCCAATACTTCAGGTTGTGTTCCGCTTGTTGCATGCCTCGAAGAAGACGTACGTGTGAACATGATCCCCATAACACTATCGATCTCTGTTGAACATGGTTGAAACTGGTTGTACGTGTATCTGTAGTGAGTCGTCTCTGCCTTTTCGATAAGTATGTTTAGAGGAAACACGTTTAGAACACATTCCCTTGCGGTTTTATGAGGGATGATTCCACATCGATGTGTGCAAGTTGCGTGATATAAAGTTTACCAACCAAGCACGGTATGGCGTAACGAATAAACTTCTTGTCAGATGGCATGGACATCGATAAAGAGCCCGAGTAAAATTTGGAATATTTCGTATCGGGGGAGTGAAATTGGTCTCCATTGTAAACTGTTGACCGCTTCTCACTTATAACGAATATTATGGATTAAGAATACTGATCAGCGATACGGATTTGATATTTTGGAACATCATGATGTCTTGCCGGCATCATTGAAAACTGTTGACCGCTTCTCTCTTGCAGGAAACAAGCCTATGTTTATGTATACTTTTGTCTTTTGAATTTGGTGCTAATACTGTTATATGGAAATGGAATAGGTCTTTGGATTATGGACGCGGATATTC